>CM074181.1:48615414-48849990 GCA_037179385.1 Holothuria scabra
AAAATACTTCAAACTCAGCATCTTTTGACATCTCTGTCCTCTTCAGGAATCCCCCCTCCCCCTTAGATCCCTGTCTCATAGCCAGAACCAGGGGCGTGGCCAGGATTGTGTCATTGGGGTGGTGTCATGGGGGGTTGGGGCAAGACATGATGGAAAAGTCTAAGGACAGAGAGGAAAACCCTGTTTCTAGGTTTTATTTTGCATTGCAAGGTTTGGTTAGGGGGCGTTCTACCCCCAAACCATCCCCGTGGCTACGCCACTACCCACAGCAGTGTATAATCACACCTTCTACAGTATATTTAAAGATACTTAATATTAGCAGACAACATTGTGAATCTTAGCCCTCTTTCAAAGAAAACTTTTTTCCGGAAGGGGAGAGGTACTCACCAGATCTTCTCCAATGCCAGCCGGGAGGTTTTACAGTCAGGCCCATCCGACTCAGAATTCCTGCGCATGCCACTGGTAAGATAAGTTTGGGAAATGTAACCCTTCAATAAAGCAAAATCTGAATGGGTGTATAGATAACTTTGTTAATTTTGAAAGCTGCACAGCATACTCCATTAGGCCTATAACATAGGCGCCTATCCTGAGGGCGGAGGGACAGGGGAGGAGTTCCCCGACACTTCGACGATACTTTAATTGACTTAAGATTTTTACATAATAGCCTACATTTTTTTGGAAATGGCCATTTAGTGACATATCACCGATTTGCATGCAATCATGTATAAGCAGGGGAGCTGTTATTTGAATTAACAGTTCCCTGGTATTAATGTTGGAGTTGGCGCCGTAATTTGCCACAAAGGGTGAGCAAGCTCGATCCTTAGAACTTCCATACTTGACTGGACGAGCAGCTTATAGTCTTACCAAGATTTCCATATTGACAGTACAAATTGTGGGGTCCTTACCGAGCAAAATGTGAAAAATTTGAGAACAATTTAAGAAAGCGTAAAAGGCTTGAGGCTTTATTGAGGCAAATTCAAAAAGTAACCAGCTATCATTCAGTCCTTCTATGCTACATTTTTGAGAAGGCAAAGAGGGTTAAGCGGCCTCCCTGGCAAAACCGTTCCACCTACCCGAAGGGGGCAGCCTGCCCAACCGATCCCCCTTCCCGGTTACCCCACCCATGTTATTTGTTGCATCATCCACATATCCCTAGACCCCACCAACTTAAATCTGACGGCTTTGCAAAGAACGCTTCCACGCTATATATACCACCAGGTAATCCTCATATAGTTTCCCCCAGTTTTCATTGAAAGGAAGAAATATTTAAAAAAAAAACTCATTCCAAATCTAATGCACAGAATTTTTCGTGAGGAGTGCGAAGTGACGAAATTCTGAATAATTGAATACAGGGCAGGACAGTGCATGTCAGCCACGGACTTACTATGCACATGGACAGAGCATGTAACGCGTACGTCGTATCCGTAGATTGTCGACACCGTCTGGGGCAAAAAACTGGGCGCATCAAGATGGTTGCTTTAATTTGTATGATTTGAAGACGACTCTGTAATATTTAAAACAAAAGTTAAACTTGAATGGGAAACAAAATCATATTCCCGCAATACGTGTAATGGTTTTGAAATCACCTTCCATTATTTCTAAAATATTTCTTGCAAAATCTGGGAATTAACTTGAGCAAGTCCAATCTTTTACACAAAATCATAGTATACACCCATCTTGGTGCGCTTTATCTCACACGTACGGTAGCGACAATCTACCGTGCAGTATGTTATGTCCATGTATATAGGAAGCCCGTAATGTCAGCAGATTCACTATCTAGACAGAACAGGTGCGCCTCTAGGCAGGGTCGCCGTCATGCAAGTTTTAATAATTGGGAAACATATTGCCGTTTGTCTATAATGTTACATAAACTATCTACCCTTCAATAAAAAGGATCCTTTGGGAGGGGAGTGGGATAACTGAAGAGTCTGCCAATGTGGGGGAGGGATATGTAACCCTAAATTATAAGATCATTAAGTCCCTTGCTTGGTTTGGGTATTGGATCAGGTTGTTGGCATATACTGTAATGTGTTCAAGAAGTAAGAATTACGACACTTCGCGACCACCACAAAATATTCGCTACCACCACAAAATGTTCTGGATACTTGACTTGGATGCTTGCAGGGACGGTTCCAGAGGGGGGCAAGACAGTCTTTATCCCCATATTTTTTTTTTTTTATCCCAACCTTTTCCAAATTATCCAAAGTTTCTTGTGCTTCGCGCTCTTCAGTCTTCGACTGCATTGCTTAACTCATATCCAGTTTGTTCAACGCCATATAATGGGGTTTAAAACATTTCGATCTAATGCAAATTTCGGTCCACTTCTCCTGAAATCTGCACATGTCTTAGTCACTGGCTTGACCAGAGGGGTCATTAACTCCTCCCTCCATCGGGTTTTGAAAACGAACACAGTACCAGTGCGCCCATACACATCAGAAGGGGTGCAAAATATTCCTCAAAGTTAATTACTTGAGTCCCTTAGAAGTGAATCAAAAACAAAATCATCATGAATTTGAAATTGTGACTGCAGAGGTTCAGTTCCAAATTTTACTTCCAACAATTGCAATGTCACTCTTCAACAAGGAAATACAATTAATAGACCGATTGAGGTTTTATTAAAAAGGCAAATACGGTATATATGCTATTCTGTGCTGAAGTAAGGGACTTCGTAGAGGTAGTTGTCAGCTTCCCCCGAGAACACTCACGAGAGACTTGGCCAAGGCTAGGCCACCGCATCTAGGCCACGTGCACTTAACACAAACAATCTCAACTGTGAAAGACAAAACAAAAGTGCTAATTACCTCCTCAACCTCTACCGTGACCCCGGACGCTCATGTCGTAAGTTACTTTCCCGTCGAATGTAACCAATAGGTTTATTCATGTTTACAAACAAATGACGTCAGGACTACTTGGTACATTTCGTCACATGTAATGAAATGCAAACTCTAATTCGCCTAGATTCTGCGTGCACACATGAGACTACTGCACGGGAAAAACCGCATATTTCTCTGCGCATGTTGGATGTCAACCAGTGTGAACCAATGACGTAAGCGTGAATGACTCTATATGGAAAGAATGACACGACAAATTATTTCAGCAAGGTTATTGCACGTTACACGCTTACGTAATATTATCCACATTGGCCATTTAAAGATTTTTCTTGCGAAGTACTTGAAAATTTTCAGTCATTTTTTTTCGTTGAGACCTTTCAATCGGGTCCTCTAAATCAAATCAAATTTTAGTATGCATAAAAATATGGAAAATGTTGGATTTAATTACATGAGGACTAGGATTTCTTGGGAGAACAATATGACTCCAACTGATGCAAATGAAGATTGCGCTTAAATGCGTTATAGTAGATAAGTTCAAAAAGGGGTACCAGTTTCCTTAGACCCTTCCCCAGCCACCGGTATTCACTCACATTATACTTTCTTCTCTTATCGAAAAACCCTGGCGCCACCCCACCCACCTTTTGAAATATATATTTTTCTTCAATAGAGACTGAGTGGAAATGAAACAGCAACGATCTGACGATGTGGGCTAAACTTCCCAGAGCGCATACCGATACAGCGGCGTAACCAGACCTGACTGTCCGGGGCAATAGCATACAGGTTTCCCGATTTTGTACTAGTTGAGCTGTGTTAGTTTGCGGGTGTCTTAGGGCCTTAAGGGGAGTGTTGGGAGGGGAGCAACAGTTTTGGACCATGCATTTCACCCTACCCCATTGACCGAAAGGTACATTTTTATGCTAATTTTTTTGCTTTTTCTACAAGCAAGAAAAAAAATTCAAATAAATCTGATTTTTTTTCTTACGTACGTGTGAACACTACTGTATGTACCGAAAATTTGGTTCCTTTTACACATTTGTAAATATGGAGCTTGTATTGCATAAAATAGATTAGATTCAGGGTTCCCTGTAAGAAAATTTGCATTTTGGGGGGGGGGGGGGGGTTGGGGGCTATCGAAAAATCTGCGTTTCCTATTAGCGTGAATCTGAGATAGCATGTCGCCTGAAGATCGTGTTATCTCGGGAGAGCGGATTAAGGCTTTTCGACGACATTAAGGAAAATCTCGAAATTTTGTTGTCTTTTTTTGGACAAAAATTAAAGCCTATATTGTAAAATTGTTTAGGGAAACGGCACTGTAGCGGCTAGGACACTTACTGCTTTATGAGTGATTACTTACAGCTTTAAGGGTTGCAATTTAAGGCGCGCGAAGCGCGCGAAAAATTTTACCCTTCTTTTAAATGATTTTTTTTTAATACGGAACTTTTATTAGAAAGAATTCGGGATTTTATGAAGGAAAACTTGGGAAAACCGCACTGTATTCGACGGGTGTCTCAAATGGTAAATTTTCTAATTTTTCACTTTTTCGAGCAAGGGCACAATCGCCCTGCCTCCTGTAGCTACGCCACAGCTTTGCAACATTGAACATTGATAAAATTTTGACTCTCCAATAATTAAAGAATCCATCTACAAAGACTAAATGACTAAAATCGCGACCCCTCGGACAGCAGGAAATGGCATATCTCGGGCTTGCAAGTAGTAGCTAAGTTTTCCGAATTTTCTTGCAAATTGAACACTATTATATTAGTGATGTATTGCGGCGGGCGAAGTGCGCTAAAATTTCTGCCCTTTTGAAACACAAAAATTGTTGATATGGAGCTTATATTGCAGAAAGCTTTGAGTCTGGGTTTCCTGTGAGGAAGTTTAAATAGTTGGGGGATTACTGAAGAATCTGCACTTCCTTCAAATACTGGTGGCAAATCTGAGAATGATTGCTTTTCTAAAGTCCTCCCGACTGTCTGGCAAAGAGCAAGAGAGGAAAGTCTTTCCTCCGATTAAGTGGACCTCAGATATTATTTTATTTACTTTAGGCTACTAAATGAATGTTAATATATTTTTCTAAATGAATTTTCATATATTGACCAAAACACTGTTCCATGAAGGCACATTAATCTTGCTTTTGATGTTATAGCTGGCCCACTTTCTTTCTTTTCCCATTTTCTCTTTTTTCCTTTCCCCTTCCTTTCTTTTTCCCTTCTTTTCCGTTTCCTTTTTTTCTTCTACCTTTCTTTTCTTTCCTTCCCCTCCTTTTTCTCTTTTTCCTTTTCTCTCCCCCCCCTTTCCTCTTTTTCCTTTCTTTCCTTCCCTTCCCGTTTTTTTTCTTCCCTTCCCATTTTTTTGCGTCGGGGTGGGGGGGGGGGGCAGTTTGTCCTCCCTGCCTCCCGCTGGTTACGCTACTGTACTGATATGACGCGGGTATTTAAGAAGGCTTCACCTTCCTATTTAAAGGCCCAGTTCTCTCACCACAAACAGTACCAATTCTTCAAACCTTCTTACTTAAGCCCCTCCCACAATTGTCTGAAATTCATCCTCATCCAGACACAATCTCAGTTTATTGCTTCAGGGTGAGTATAGAAAAGCTTTATGTGTATAACCATGGTACTCTCACTATAGTTCATGTTGTGTAATAAAAGCTTTGGCAATCTGCATTGTTGAAATTAAGTGTCAATCAAAAATTTGGGCCAATGGAGAGTTTCTGTGCCCCCTACAAAAAGTGTAGTTTGGGATGAGAGGATTGACCCTTTAAGAAATTCTATACTGCGCCCTTGCTATCATGTTATTTCCAAATCAATAAAGACACCGTGACTGTGGCGTTAAAGTTTCAAAAAAGGCAGGTGCAAGGTTCGATAAACCGATGTCCGGGAGGAGAAGTCAGTCAAAGGAAGAGTCACCATAGCGCTCCTTTCCATCGGAAAAACAATTTGCTGCTTGAAAAGTCCTGATGTGCAAAACAGTGAGATATTTGACACAAGGTTGAACAATATATTAACACGATGGCTACTGTAGGCTATGTGTGACCACCGTTTAGGGTTGTTGTGCCTAGCTTGGATCCATGCACCCCCCCCCCCCAAAAAAAAAAGCGCTATGCGCGAAGTCCTCAATTCATTACATTACTGTACTTTTCCGAAAGGTCAAGTTTTTCAGAGTAAATGAACTGCACACTGAATTAAGGCAAAAAACAATTTTCCCGACGGCCCTCAAAATCTCTGCATTTCATGAAAATCAGCTTACTAGGCCGGCAGCTTACTAGGCCGGAGGGTTCAATATGGGATGGTAACGCCTTGAGGAAGCCCATCCCCCGCCACTCCAAAGAATGTGCAAAAGGCCAAAAGGTAAGCCTACGGTAGTAGGCTAGCTGCTCTAGCTACATCGTATGCCGGACACACATCCCTTCTCCGGTAGTTGATCGCTGCATAACTACCGGGAACCTAAAAGAAGTTGAACGAACTTGCTTCGGGCACTGAGTCGAAATTTTTGCTCCGACCAAATATCATCGTTCGTACTCCATTTTTAGTAATTTTCATGTATGGGAGCGTGCTTAAAGCTCTTTTCCAACCTCAACAAATTTGTTTCAACCAAAAGGCTTGGAAGTAGTAAATTCTTGCACATGATTTTGCCATATCTAGCGACGGGTCAACATCCACCTGCATGGAACTTGAAAGGGAGGATTCCATGCTGCAAGCTATTTATTTATTATTGCACGTTCTTTGGAATTGAGGCGTCACCACCCTAAGCACCAATATACTTTTCATTGCAACTCTATTCGTACACCGAAACGCATAATCTACAAAGTGTCCCAACGTCTCCTTTTCCTAATATTTGATGCATGCCGTTTTATATATTGTGAAAAAAAAATGATTCGCTATGCAGGTTACTAAACAAACCTTTGCTAACCGGCGCGGCTGAGTCTATTTTTAAGTTTTGTGTAACTCCCCAGTTAGGAGCGAGTTGCGAGTTGGGCATGGTCTAGTCTACGTACGCGTAGTGAACGTATTAACGATTTATTGAACGCGCACGTACAGTACTCGGTACATACTTCACTTTTGTATAGCAGTTTTCATATTAGCATTGCATGACATGCCAATGTACTATGTGTACGTGTAGGTACTAGGTACAGATTTAATTACAGAAACTTGCACTTGCTGGTTAGCATACGAGCCTGGAGTGAGCTGAAGGTTCTTAAGACACTTCAAAGTCTAACTTCCCGATCTCATTTATAAGAGATGAAATTTTGTTAACGAAGAGATCTTAGCCAGAAGTTTTTGACATCATGCCTGATAAAACCTAGGACTGATGCTCACGCTGTGTAAAGGAAACCAAGCTTTGCAACCGTCATCGATACCAAGAAATTGAAGACACAGGTACAGCAACTTTTAGTGGTAACATGGAAGTACTACCTCCATGGTGGTAACTGGTATCTACTTTTGCAGTGGTATTTAGTATTAATAACTGTACTTCAAGAGGGTTTCCCTTTCAAGTTTTAAGTGTTAACTAATTAAACCCAGTTAGTTTTTTCTGTAGTGTTGGTGTGTACAATGTGCATTCATATTATTGCCAGATTTAAGTGCTACATGAGTAGTGTCTGGGACTATAAAAATATATTTTGTGGCCCAAGGTCTAAAACTAAGCAACATGTTTTGAGAGATGCTATTGAAGTTCTTGCTTATTAAAACATTTGAACTTTATGAATAAAGATTTATTCTATTAATGAAAACATAAAGTAAAAGTGGCCATTATTAGGCTTGTTGGGCCTTAAAGAGGCTCATTGAGTTGATATCAATAACTTAATAAGAGTCTCAAAGGATCACTACCACATAGCAATGCTTATAGTTAGCATAATTAACAAGTCAAGTTTCAAGTCCAGAAGTCGCAGCCAGAAAACGTTAAAATTTTGAATTTTCTGGTGTCCTGACTTGTATAGCCTAGCGGTGTTGAACATGATTTGAAAAAAGTGTCTGGTCACAAATTTTTGAAAACCAACTTGAACCTTTAAATACACACACATGAAACAGTTATTTGTATGTAGGATATGAAAATTGTTTAAGTCTGACCATTTGTCATTGGTATGTGAAGAAAACTTAACAGGTTTGGAAAAATGTGTTGAATTTCATGAACCAACTCAATGAGCCGCTTTAATTAATTTGAAATACTGTTCAGACTTATTGAAATCGTTCACACACTACACAAGCAACCAACAAGAGCACTGTAAATTGAAGTACTTTCTAGGACATCAGTCATTTTGCAAGTACACTTTAGATTTTTTAGTGTAAGCCACATCCAAACTAATGAAATAGCATAACTTAATTTTGATCATATTATGCATTTTCGCTTTTTATGATCGTCTCCCCCTCTGGTTTGAAAGCTCGATCGCAAATTCGCAAACCATTGTTATGCAGTGCAGTAAAGTCTTTGGAATGTATCACCATGATTGGATAGCACTATTTAAAATGAATTAATTTGTTAAACATGATTTTTTTTTTGTAATGACGTCACCTCAAACATATGCAGCTCGACCTTACATCAAATCCATACGTGGGCCAGATATGAAATTCTTAAATGGACCAGATATGGATTTCATATTGGGCCATATCTGATGCAGGTATGGGATTTATATCTGGGCCAGATAAAAAATTAGGTCCATGGGACTTTCAATTTGAGAAGTGCATGCATACCTCCCAATTGACCAGCATTTCGCAGGTTTTACCCACATTACCCAAACCTGCTGACCGGCTCAGTTCTCTGAAAAACCTGCATTCCAAATCTCTGAAGTATTCCTAGTTAAAGAACCACACAAATTAACAAATAATTCAGCTTACAGATAACTTTAAATTCAGTTTATTGTGTCTCTTAGCACATTGAACTGCCCGCCCAGCTATACAATGCATATAGCTACAGTATAAGTCTAGTGCTAGTACAGAGTATGTTTGCTGTCGCAACACCACTATTGGCTAACCTTTGCAGCAGGTATATTCCTGTAACAGTGTAATAACGTTGTGCACTGCAGCTTTCAATAGCAAAAATGAATGTTCACTTTGTGGGTTTGAGGTTGTTTCAAAGTTTCCCATCAAACGAACATTCTGGACTCTCTTGACAGTCCTTGCCGTTCTTAACTGTGTGTTTTCATGGCTAAAACATCATGGGGGATGTACGAATTATAGGCCTTTATACTGGGAATCACTTACAGAATGGTAAGATGGTAGGAAGCATTTCCAATTGATGTTCACAAACTGTATCAATACCGCACCAAAATTTATGGCAACAATAACCATTGAATTATTAAGAGAGGTTTTAGTAATTGCTCCTTTGTGAGTACCTGTGTAATATTATTTTGGGCTTTTCTCTCAATACATTATTTTTAGGTAACCCTAATAAAATTAGTACTGTACTGAACTTTTCTGGCGGTAATCTAGCTACTGCATTGACTGATCAGTCTGATTTGCCAAAAAAATCCCACCATTTTGCGTGTAGACACTTTTAAAATTCAAAAATTTTCAAAAAAAAGGGAGGGAGACGCCCCCTCTACCCTCTTGGAACTTGAGAGAGCTGGTAGTGAGCAAACTGTAAGCCTATAAATTCCACCCAACCCTCACATTAAATCGAACATGTAATAGGCTACAAGGAGTCTCAAGACATTAAAACTCTAACCTAACCTCATCTTTCAACACTTAGCTAAACTTGAGATATGATGTCAGGCATGATATGTACTGTATGAATAGATATGGATGTGACATCTTGCAACCAAAATGTAAGGATTTAGGGAATACTGTAACGATCATCATTTCTTCAAATGTGTCAATGTTCATTATTAACTTATTGCTTCTTATGTATTTTACAGGTTCATACTGTTCTTATTTTCAACATAAAGTCCAGTATTCATCTTCAGCCAGTCCGTAAGAGTGTGATGATGATGAAGGAGCTGTGTTTTAAAATCCTTCCTGTTTTCCTACTGGTTCTCGTCCACATATCTTGGTGTTCAATAATAAACTCATGCTGCCATTTTCAGCATTTGGACCATTGTCAGGTTGTAAGTATTTAAAAAGTTTTGCATCCTAAGAATTTTCATTGAAAGTTTCCAGACTCAAAAGTTTAAATTGTCGATTGTAAAAAACAGAACGTAGAGTTATTGTGAAACAGTGTATTTTGCATATGGACTGTAAAGTGCAAACAATCATGACTTTCTTGTGGAGGAGGCTAGGAAAAACATGGCACTAGTGATCAGAAAAATCCCCTTTAAATTAAGTTTTTGCAAGATTACTCAAGATTAATAATGTTAATAATAATAATGGGAACTTATAATGCGCACACATCCGCAAAAAGTGCTCATAGCGCATGCAGGGCTCTTAGAGATACAAAACAAAACAAAAAAAAAGATTGCATTAAAACAGCAAAGGAAAGAAAATAAAATGGGGGAAAAAGGAAAAAGGAAGTAGGCTACAGACTGTGCTTGTTCTACTAATACTTGATATCCTCCTCAAGACTCTCCATATTAATTTCTGTCGGATCAATACTGTAATCTTAACTGAGTTTAAAAACCCTGGTGATCCTCTCACCCCTAACAGTTCCAAGTAGAACCTGCAGTATTTACTTAAAGGAAAAATTATGTTTGTTTTGCATGAAAAATTATCCTTTTAAAACTAATAATAATTGACACAGGTTAAGAGGTTATCAAAAATAAGGCACTATGGTAGCCTCCTTTTCAAGAAATAAGTTTCCCACAAATAGATATTCAGTTGTTTGTTGCTCAAGAATAATTTGTTCACCCAAACTTTCAACATTTCGATTGATGCAATGTCTATGGCCCTTCTTGGGCATAGTATTTTGAAGAGAGGTAGCTATTGCTGGGGTGTATGATTAAGGCTGAATTGTTGGATAGTGTCTGAGCCATTCTCTTTGTCCTTGTTGGATCATTTTAAACACAGTGTTTCCCTTTAAGCCCCTCCCACAACTGTGTAAAAATACATCCTTATCCCAGATGTAAACTCAGTTTATTCTTCAGTTAGTTACTCTAGTTAGATGAAATATAACAAAACACCAACATGAATGTAATACATAGTGTCAATTAACGAGATAAAAAGTTCAAAGCTTCAATGATCACACTTGGTGAGAGTGTTGTCTGCAGGACAACCTTCTAAACAAATTTTGGCAATATTTGATTGCCCCAGAGAAATTTTGATTGTCAAAAATGCCAGGATGCTTTTTAAAATTCTTCACTTACAAGAATAAAGAAACGAAAATTTACCATTCCATCAATGTTCATCGTAAGTAGAGTACCTAAAAAAAGGCCAAAAAAATTTTTGTGGAAAAATGTATGATACTGTATGTTTAACCATTTTGAGGCAATGCAGGTTGCGAATTTTTGATAAATTGAAATCAGACTGAATTAGTTTGAGTCAAAAGGAAAATATGTTGCTATAGCAATATGAATACCTTTCGTTTTTTTTTATCACCATGGTATTTCAACATTTTGATTGTTAGACTTTCTAACTATTCTGCAGTATGTACAAATAAATTAGGAGCTCTTTGCCAAAGACTTTATAAATGGAACCTTCTGTCATAGTGCCACTGTGCTTGATTCTCAGCGTATGACATTGTATGCTGAGGAAGGAAAACAAGCAAGAGAGGCACAACTGGAGAAAAGGCTACGCCAATAAACCAGCCTGACTTGAAACATCTGGTTAGAAACATACGGTAGCCATGATACCTCATACAGTATTTAACAAACAAGTTGATTCTACCAGTTTTTGTCAGTTAAAATACTATACATACCCTATTGTACATATGGGGTAGGTAATGCCAGGTCTACAGGCAGAGATTTTTAAACATTCCAACACTGTGAAATTACAAAAACAAACCCTTATATTGAATGAAGTTGAGTGTGCTCTCAATTTTTTTTCAACACTTTGTTTCAACAAACCTAGTAATAATACAGTATGTTCTCCTCAAAAATGTTGCTATTCTAGCCAACTACTACGACAGTCATGTTGCCCTCCTTGTAAGCCTCCAAGATGTATTTTGTTATTACCTGCAGCCCTGCAATAACCATCTGGCAAAAACCAATAACACCTTGGGAGTCCCTGACACAACACTAGGGGGTACCACCCTAACACTTTCTTCTCCATCTTCGCTTCACCACGTCAACACATTAATTAGTTAAAAATTATCTGGTAAAAACAACAGTTTTTCCATCTTGAGAGGCGTTTTCTTTTTGAGTTTTTGCTGTTATTCATCACTGGAGTACTCCTGCTGGTGGTCTTCAGGATAACCATGAGAACCCTGCTTATTCTTAGGAATCTATAACATTTTCTCTGAAAGCAAATGGAGGGCACTCTCATCCCACAGATACAGAGTAGCAGACTTTACTGTACTTTAAAATTGCCCTTATGGCATCATATACTCCCACAACATGATAAGTTTTGACTTTACAGTACTAGTTCACATTTTATGTACTTCAAGAACAGGACTGGAGGTAAATTTCCTAGAACTGTTTCACAACTGATTGTTCTCTTAGTTTGGACTTTGTCCCCATGGTGACAATGCTGCATGCACACAGTAGAAGGGACATGTTGAAGGAGCATGAAGTGCTTATAGTGCACCTATTAGTTCTAAGAAAGAGTGTAGGGCACAGTCAGTCATGGTTCGGATGTCATTAATTTGTTCAAAAGGTTAACTGCACAAGCAAATACAGGATGGAACTTAGACTCATAGCCAGACCATGTACCTACTGTACAGGTGGCCATGATAGCTTACTACTGTTCATGTGTGGTTTATGTGTACAAAATGTGTGAAAGTGCATTACTCTAAGTGAAGTCATTGTCAACTTGAAATTTTCAACGGTGGCCAAACCACATATTCAGACTTAAAGGCCTTCATGCATTTTTCCTACATTCTGCCAATACAGTTTGATTTCAGCAAACACCTTCCTACCGTAATTTTTAGGGGATGGGTGGGATGGGAGGTGGGTAGTTGTTTCCATAAATTATTGTAGAATTTCAGTTACTGCAGGTTAGTTCCACTATCATGAGATTCAGCAGATGCATATTTCTTAGTGTTATTGTGTGTTGTACTGTAGAGCCTTTGGAAATGGAGGTACCAAGATGAGATGGGTTTTGGAAGCCAGATGAAGTTGATGGTGACATTGCCTACTGTAGGTAGCAGAGTGCGTGCCCAGGGCATGGGCCCTTTTCCAAATAGAGGTCACAAAGGATTGTGAAATACAGTTTTAGTATCAGTTTTGTCAATCACATTCTGTAGCAAAAAATAATAGTACAGCATCTTGTCCCACAATTCATTGTAATAGTTACTGTATTGGAGAAGGGTCTTATACAAGGCCTTTTTAGCATTAAATTGGGTACCATCATTCAGGATTAGTACAGACAAATTATGTTACAGCCCTTATGAACTCCAGCCAATGCCAAGGTAAACATTGTTATGCTGAGGTTATTGAAATGAACAAATGCTGAAGTAAATTCATTTTAATTTAAGACTTTTTAGCTGTAGCCAATTTCTCCTCTAATGCAGAAATGTTGCATTCACGGATGGTGTCAGGGAGGTTGGCAGGCGGGCAACCATCCCTGTACTGGTATATTCGCAAGAAAATTTGAATAAAGGAAAGGAAGGGAAAAAGAAGAAAGGGACCACACAGCTTGTGAGTTTTCCCCTTCCCCCTCCCTTGGCCTGTCAAAATACTCTGGTACCATCCGTAGTTGCATTTGCTATGCTGGTTATTATGGGAGGGTCATTTATCTAACCAGCCATTATGGGCAGGTGAGCAAAGGAAATACATAAGTCACTTGACCATAACCACCAGTTAGATAAATGACTCTGCCCTTAATTATCATTACCTCTCACCCCAAACAACAATTTTGGTACCAGGGTACCGAAATTCTCCATTTGCTCAGCTCTTTGATTGACAACTAATTCAAACAATGCAGGGTACCAAAGCTTATATTTCGAATCATGAATGGTACTGAGAGTGTTCTGATTATATAAATTGAGTTTTTCTATACTCATCCTGAAGTAATAAACTGAGATTATCTGGATAAGGATGAATTTCAGACAATTGTGGCAGGGACTTCAGTAAGAAGGTTAGGAGAATTGGTACTGTTTGGGGTGAGCAAATTGGGTCTTTAACCCTTTACCGTTGATTGGGTCCTTTTGGACCCATGCGGAGAGCTCGGCTGTCACACATCTTTACTGTTTCACGCGGAGCTCGAAACTGCGAGTTGCTACCCGAAAATTCAGCCACAACAGCGAGAGAGACAATAGTTTAAGGTTACGGGGTCAATGGCCTACGAAAGCCGATGCGGGGCGGACTACGTCCGCTTTTCCGCCCACTCCCGATCCGCGAAAATATGCCCCGACCGGAGCACAATGGTAAAGGGTTAAGTGAGCCAATCGGTTTGTCCCATATTGCATCTGGTCTTTTTGGTTTAAGTAAAGAAATAAATTAGACAGGACAGACCTGTCCATTTATGAAAGGTCATCAATCTTTAACCGATACAAAAGATCTTCAACCTGTTACCTTTAAGGACCTACAGCATTTGATTTTTGTTGCAACCACGAAAACTCAAGAATTTATGATAACACATTTTCAAAATAAACATTGTGAAGTACTGTACCCTCTAAAGGATCGACTGTCAAAACCTTTCACCTCCTTTTCTGTTGACTGACTCCTTGTAACACTGTATGTACAGTATTTAACATAACACATGGAATAATACAGTACAAGTAAAGCAATATTAGTCCATATTGACACATATTTAACCTCAAATATCTATCATTCTATAATAACATTTGACATTAATCTTAGGAACATCACGTTCAGTTTACATCAAAAAGTTGGTTGTACAGATAAGATAAGAGATGATAACAGGGGTGATTTATTGTGCAATGATTGACTTAAAGCCAAAATGACTGAAAAATTTAAGGCCTGCTGGGGGGGGGGGGGGATATTTTAGCTTCTTAAAATGTCTTTCAAGTTTTTGATTTAAAGCATTGGGGGCAGCTGTTATCATCATTTGCACTGGAAGGGGTTCTTCAACTTTAAACCAAGCTCCAGAATAGCCAAGATGGGGCACGTTAACAGGTACCTTATCAATCCTTTTGTCGTATGTTCTTGCCTTTGAAAAGGCCTCAAATCAGTGAGGCACTGTACACAGGTTTATTGCATGTATGGCTGTCCATGCGGGGAAGTCTGGAAATCTAGCTGTATACTGCAGACTGTGCCACCTATATTAAATCTGTGACGGGTTGTCATAGGTTCTTGGTGGGCTTGTAGCTGTACACACCAAAATTATTTGTATTTTACAGAGAACAATTTGCTTACTATTGTAGTTTATGATTGACAAGACATACTGTACTCCTATTTTAGGCATAGTAATAAATGAAAGAACAGCAAAATACTAGAAAAGAATTATAATGGATAGCCTAAGCTTCTGGTGCAGACAAACAAAACCTGAATGGGTTATCAATTAAAAAGGGGCATATGCAGCAGGCTTAAAATTTAAATTATGCATACAAGAGAAAAAATGGTGATGGTATACAATAACTTAAATGCACTTTTAAAACTTGCTATAAAGTCACAGAATGGAACAAAAAAATAAAGAGACATGTAAAGATTACAGAAAAGCCCTGGGAAAGATCTGCCAGAACTTTTCTGTAATCCGTATGTACTTTATCTGTAGTGTTTTTGTTCTGTAAATTAAATTAATAACAGGGTTTTAATAAGCATGAGTACACAGCCATTTTGTAAGGGTATGCAGGGAGAGAAATTCTAAATTAATGGTACAGTAGTAGGAATATTCATCCTTAAGGAATTTGCATTTCAACATTAATTTACGTATAGACCCTCATGAATTTTGCACATTGGCTACAGCAGAAACACAGTTTTGACAGTAACTCCCCTTTGTACACATCACCCAGTCTGGTATGTACGAAAAGTACTGTATAAATCAATTCTTCTAAGCAATGTGTGAGAATACAAATCAGCATCACACTCTCTTACCGCAAATTTCTTTATTTGACCCCTAAATACAGTACTGTACCTCTGGTAACTTTTTGGCAATTTATTAATTTTCTGTCTGCACTTTTTCACTTGAGTTACCCATAAATTATAAATATTTTTCCATGTAGGTTCCTACTGCGACTGTTACTTCGGAGGAAATTTTGATACAGAGTAAGGGGAAGGGGTAGGACTGAAGAGAAGATCTTCATGCTCCAAGTAATTCCATGGTGACATGATTATAATAAATTACAGTATGTCTCATCAGACAAACATTTCCCCTACAGAAAAACATTGCAAACTTTCTGTGCTGTGAAAGTTGTTGTAAATACACATACACATGTACACTACAGTATGCTGTAGGCTTTGATTAATTATTTTTACGTTGGGTACCTTGAGATGGGGTAACCATTGTCATTACCCTGTTGGAAAACCCTGTTTGGTACCTGCAACTGTCAAAATGGCATTAAAACAAAATTAACCTGAGCTCTCAATCTTCATCAAGGTGTACAAAAACTCACACTCCACATTTTTTGAGGTGAGTGATGGTGTGCTATTGCACTTGCATGCCTAAACCCTTTACAGTTATGCTCCAATGGGGGCATTTTTTCGCATATCGGGAGTGGGCGGAAAAGCGGATGTAGCAGGGCCCGCATCAGCTTCCGTAGGCTATTGACCCCGTGACCTTAAACTATTGTCTCTCTCGTTGTAGTGGCCGAATTTTCGGGTAGCTACTCCCAGTTTCGAGCTTCGTGTGAAACAGTAAAGATGGGTGACAGCCTAGCTCTCCGCATGGGTCCAAAAGGAGCCAAACAACTGCAAAGGGTTAAAATTCCAGGCCTGTAGTCTATACAGCAGTTCTGGACTGGAATCATTACTGGAGTCTGGAAGTGCAGCTCAATTGACAATCATAAACAATGAAGAAGGAACCATGCAAAGAAAATGATGTTTCAATAGCGGTGCTACAGGTACACACTGGTGCTGTATTATCATGGAGAGGGTTAGAATGTTTACAGAGACATTGATAAGAGAAAATCATTCCCTACATTCAGCCAAGTAGTGCCTATACACTGCATTGTTATCATCCATTTAACAGGACAGGTAGTATTTGAACAAGAAATCTCCTCCCACATTAAAACCAGCATACATAAAATACTTCTTGAATTATAGTGACAAAATAAGTGGCAATTAATGCAATGTGAATGGTGTGTTATTCATGTTTACATACAGTGTTTGTGTACAAAGTTTGTGTTCATGGAATGCAAGAGTGGAGTAAAGTCCTGGTGTCTTTTTGTTTACTAAAGTAGGACAAAGGGGAATGGTGTGACAGTACTGTGCATAGGCGTTCCATCTACTGTACTGTGTACCTTACCTCCTCGAGTAATGACCTTAATTTTTTAAAAAAAACCTTACCTACTGACATTATGCTTAGTGCTCAGCATATGCAATGGAGTAGAGAAAACAAGCAAGTGAACCATAACTGGAAAAAAGGCTGTGGCAGGCTAGGCTTGATTCAAACCAGTTGGTTAGAAACTCAACCATACAACTCCATCTAACTTCACCTAACCCAGGTTATATATATTTTTTTTTTCTGTTTAGAACTTGAAATGCCAAGTTGCATCCAAGTGTGTACTGTAGCTTTGTGCAAATCAATCAAAAGTATGCAAATTTGTACAGGCAAAGAGGTGTTGGGCTCTGATAGATATTGAAAAACCAGAAAGTTGTACTCCAAAAACCAACCAAAAAGTGGCAGTACACTGCTGTTACTCATAAAATGAAATTGTGGCTAATAGGTAATCTCATCATAATTAATGCACACAAACTCCCAGGTCCCCCTCAGGGACTGTGATTTGTGGAATAGTATTCCCTTGGTAGCGCATTTCCTACCCGTTGTAAGTGGTGACTAAAGGGGAGAACTTGAAGTACTGTATTTGAACTGTACCGTACAGTATTTGAAACCAAAACTACCCTTTTTTACCGTGTTTGAAATAGTACTTTAACTAGTGGACACTGTGATGACACATTCATGTCTGTGTGTTATCAGATCTCATCTTAAAGGTACATGTAAAGAGCAGTCCCCCCAAACTTATTTTGAAGAAAAAGCTAAATAACTCAAATTTTTATCATATTTCTCTTCAGAGTATCTTTAATTACATTTTATGACATTACTATTGCATATTCAAGGTAAACCACACAGTTATTTCTGGTAAATTTCACATTTGAAGAGAAAAAGCATTGTCACATGACTCTCAACAGCCAATCATGAAACTGGACAGTCTACTGCACTTCTTCAATTTGGGATGACTGCCCCTGCCCTTTAAGTATTGCTTCTGAAGTATCTTTTTATCTCCTTCCATTCCTATACCTGTATGGGCTCAGCAACGGGAATAATATTGAAATCTAGCATGTTTAATACTGTATTGTAAGATGTACTATACAGTCATGCAAATAATATGTGTGTGTTTAGCAATATCAGAACAACAATAAATAGGAATTCAGTGCAACAGAACTTTTCACTAGAGAAGTGACTGACAATGCTGTCTTTTGAACAGCATGGGGTTTGTCTTTCAGAATAATTTTGGCAGCACAGACAGTTATAATGACTTGCTTGTTAGGGTGTTGAGATTTAGGTTCTGTGGCAGTGTAGAGCCTGTTTGTTAGTCAGATTCTGTTGATTGTGTGGCTATTGTTGTGGTTTTAGTGTGCTTTCCAATTGGTAGTGTGTTCTGCATGGTTGCTCATATTTTAGGGTCCAGAAAAAAGTTCCTTTTGTTCAATACAACCTGGCAGACTTAGAAAAAATTGGTTAGGCCACATTCTGTTTTGGCTTTATTTTGTTTGTTATATCAGTCTGAATGGAAAAAGATAATTTACACAGCAAATATACTGAAAGTACTTATTATAAGAAAAAATACAGGGTTATAGCTACGTAGCACCTTTTTTAGTGATGGTGGTGATATTTTCTTGTGACACTGGCTTTTTAAGGAAAGTCACTGCAGTATCTGCAGTAAAGTCAGCTATTACTAATCATTTTTCTTTGGCTTAGACAACAGTGCTAGTCTCACTGGTTCACAATTAAGTGGTGGTTGGTACAGGCTATGTTTTTTTTTAGTAGAGGACGGTAGTTTGAAGTGCAGGCTGGAGCTGCAACCACTGTAGCTCTACATCCTTGTATTAATTGTATCAGGCCTCAGGCTTGGGGTAATCGTAATCGATTGCAATGGAGTACAGGTTTTGAAGTAGTTGTTATCGCAATCGATTACTTTTGTGAAAATTGCAAAGTAATTGCAATTGTAATCGATTACAATGGCAAAGCAATCGCAACCGTGGTTTCATTTCTGATTACATTGAAGTTGAAATGAACAAAGAAGTAAAGTTACTAAACAATTGTTTCAGTGATTGGTTCTGATGTTGGAATGAAAAAATTTTATTTTCCCTCTTTCTTGGATGTTCCAGCTTAAAGTGAGTGAAAAGTGCATGGGTTCAATAATCTTTACTTTGGGAGGACTTGGTTCTGTCTGGGCTTATGTAGAGCAATGTCCATGGCCTTTTTTTCCAGTTGTGGGCACTGGATTGTTTTGCCTACTACATTGTTTATGTGGGAGGAAAATATAATCACGATTGCAATCATGATTACATTGCAATGTAATCGCAATCGTAATCAATTACTTACAATTTTAGCTGTAATCGTAATCATAATCGCAATCATAAAATATGAAGTAATTGCAATCGTATTCAATTACGTTGAGATGTAATCGCCCCAAGCCTGTCAGGCCTTAAATTTTAGATTTGCCAGGTGTGCTACAAATCACACTTCTCAGAAAATCAAGGAGTGTTGTAGATGTGCTGTGTTATCACATTTTACAGTACCTGTGTTCCCATTCTTCTATCTAGGTGTGCAAAAAATCACACTTAGCCTAGTGACTTGAGGCAGGTGAGGTATCAGGAGTAACTGCCTCGTTTACCTTGCAAGAAGTTGCCATATTCGTATGTTCTGATATGAAAGATACATTTGAAGAGAGTTACTGTATTGTATATTGTGAGATTTTATCATGACATATCCATTGTTTCAAAATACTGTAAGAATGGACCATATGGAGACTACTCCTGCCCTTCAAGATTCATCAAAATTAATAGCACCAAAGAAGGACTACTTAATACCCATAACCACCCAGCTACTGTATGTCAATCTACATCACCCCTCAATACCTCCCATTCACTTAAGTAATCCCCACTTACCCATGGACCAATCACCCAAAGTCCAGTAAAAACAGATTCATCAACCCTCCCCCCCCCCCCTCCACCACCCACAATAAAAAGGTACTCAAACCAGTGGAAGGAAGAGGACAGCTAGATCAGAGTCCAGCTCCAAATGAGAGCAATTCAAAACAAAAAACGATCCCATTGGAGAAAAAGTCAAGGTGTTAACAAGTTGCATAGATCACCATCTGCTGGTAAGCAAGAAGAGGAAGATCAAGGGCATCCCTTCTCCTCATTGTGGGGAGCAAGCTTAGGCACCCTTGCTCTCAGTGCTATCAGTTTACCAGGGTTAATTTCGGGGTAAGCTGGGATTATATTGGTGAATAGGAGGTAAGTATCGGAACCCATAGATTCTCAAACCGAGTAGTTTGGGGGATTTCATCTTTTGGCCATTTGCCAAACACTTTTTAAGTTTCCAACTAGGAAAATTATATTTCATTCTCTCAGGTTAGAGGGCATTAAAGCCAAACTTGAATGCTGAGTTATGACAGATTCCAGAGCCATTGTCTGGTAAAGCGATGGAAACTGACAGAGCTGAGCATGATAGGAATCCCTGCATGCAGTATGCAGGGCTGGAAAAAATGTAAATTTCCCTGCAAGCAAATCAAATTTCCCAGAAAGCAAAATCAAAATTTCCCAAAGACTGCACATGTTTACATACAAAGGTAGTCAAATTTCCCTCCAAATACCAAAATTTCCCAGCAATGACATTCCAATATTGCTGTTTTTTTCCAGCCATGGCAGTATGTGTCTTGATCACTTGTGTAGTAGTGTCAAGTCTATAATTTCACTCCTCACCTTCCTCCTATCATCTATTGTATACCATTTATACCTACTGTATACTTACCGTCTGGCAAACTAATAACACCGTACCTGCACCTTGCACCTGAGGATGGTGGGTCAGTACGTAGGTACAGAATCTAAGGGTCACAGGTGTAAGATGATTCACACTGTGTCAACATCTGATCACCTGTGCAGGGTTGAATCTATTGCGCAAAAATTTGTACAGTATTATACTGTACAGATCGGTCAATCGGATCACAGATCTTCAAAGAGTTGCAAGAGTTATGCTCTCTAGGCTATTGAAGAACACTGGCTATTCTAAACTAAAGTTGATACAGTAGTGGTATAGTCTCACAATCTATTTTTGAAAGCCTTTTTTCAGAATCAGTCATTATAAACTGAAATAACGAACCTGGTAAACCTGGCTTTTGTTGTTCACTACAAAAATTGTCACTGACATGTTTTTCACTTTTTGGTACAGTACCTGACATATAAGGGAACACTCTTCTAGCCTTGTGCTGAGTTCTTAGCATGGATCCTTGGTTCTCTTAGATTACACGGCTTATGTGAACTTCTTAAACGACCATTGTGAGAAAGTGCTGTACAGTAACAGGCATTGCACATGTATGTCTTGATTACTTAAAGGCTCAGTTCTCTCACCCCAAATAGTATTATTCTCCTAACCGTCTTACTTAAGCTCCTCCCACAATTGTCTGAAATTCATCCTCATACAGATACAATTTCAGTTCATTGCTTCAAAAGGAGTAGAAAAGCTCACTTTATGTAATCTTAACACTCTCAGTACCATTCATGCTATGTAATATAAGCTTTGGAACTCTGCATTGTTTGAACTAGCTGTCAGTCAAAGAGCTGAGCCAATTGAGAATTTCGGTTCCCCCTGGCCCTTTAAATGTGTGATTGTGCCAATTACATCAGGTGTTTGCTCCAAGTGAATTTGCAGAAATGTACTGTATAGAAAAGCTCACTTCATGTAATCTTAACACTCTCAGTACCATTCATGCTATGTAATATAAGCTTTGGAACTCTGCATTGTTTGAAGTAGCTGTCAGTCAAAGAGCTGAGCCAATTGAGAATTTTGGTTCCCCCTGGCCCTTTAAATGTGTGGTTGTGCCAGTTACATCAGGTGTTTGCTCCAAGTGAATTTGCAGAACTGTACTTGGTTCTCACTGGTCTGCTCCAAAAATGTCAGTTAGGACACTAAATAGATCTCCAAGCACAGCACTTATTTGGTTATTTTTATGAAAATTACAAGGTTTTAGCCAGAATTCACATGACACGTCTTGTTTCTTCCCCCTTTTAAATACTGTTCAATTGTTCATATGGTCCATAAGTCCTTCCACCTTTCTTGAGAAGAGTCATTTGGCAAAACCAAACAGTGAAACTACTTCCCAAAAGAGCTACATCGGAACACTAAACGACACCACTTAACTGATCAACTGTTACCTCATCGCCCTCAGACCATTTACATGTATCTTGTTCTGTCATGTATGGCTCCAATAAAGACTTAATTTAAGAACAGATACTACACATGATCTTCGTGAATAGGCTGAGAATTAGGGACCATACAGTATGCAGCACATGTAAACTGTAAACAGAGTGTCAAAGACCTTATCAGAAAATCAACTATAAGTGTAAAGCAATTTTGTCTGAATTCCTGTGTCTGTCAATTTAAACAGTCAATGGGGTTTTTAAAGGCATATTTTCATCATCCCAAACAGTTCCAGTTCTCCCAACCTACTTACTTCTAGCCCCTCCCACATTTATCTAAAACTCACCTTTATCCAGACACAATCCTTGTTTATTGCTTCATGGCTTGTCCCAGTGGCCATACAAGTCCATAATGTGTAATCAAGACACTCTCAGTGCCCATGCTGTGTAATTTAGCTATGATGCATTGTTTGAATGTGATGCCAATCAAAGAGCTGTACCAATTGAGAGTTTTGATATATGTATACTGAAACTATAGTTTAGGGTGACGAATGACTGCCTTTAATAGTGAAAGTCACTTCCAGCAAAGAAGTGGTCCCATTATCAATGCTAATTGTGTAAGAGTGAATAGATCATAAAACAGCCTCATAATTCAGGCTTTGTGCAAAATGAATATAAAACAAATATAAATTCAAATTATGCCCATCAATGTAGTGAAAGTGAATAATTGGCCCAGCTTCAATTGTTGGCAGGTGTTTTCATTCTTTACATATATTCAACATACCATACCTATTCAGTACCTTCTATTAAGGTTACCAGTATTCAATAACGTGCTGTGTCATGTGAGCCAATTAATCATGCAGGCATGAGACCTTAGAAATAGGTATTTGCTGGAACTGCTGGTGCCAGGCCATGTGGCTTTTGTAAAGTAAGTTTTACAATGCACCATAGTTGTCCTTTTGTCATATGTTGATAGTAAACCAACCACTCAGACTCATAGTGCAAATGTCCCATTGTTCTTTTTTATTAGTTTTTGAAATGAATATACTTGAGTGGGAGCATAAAGACT
The DNA here is from genome assembly GCA_037179385.1 of Holothuria scabra. NCBI lineage: Eukaryota > Metazoa > Echinodermata > Holothuroidea > Aspidochirotida > Holothuriidae > Holothuria > Holothuria scabra. The sequence goes on from CM074181.1 coordinate 48,638,822, forward strand.
TTATTGCTACTGTAACTGCCAGTCAAGTCTAGAATGTACAGTTAGTGTTTAACGACATTTCGCTTTTCAAACTTTGTCATAATTGCCAAAGTTTGTTAAAAGTTTCAATTAGACACTGGCTGGGTGTACCTGTCCCTCAAATTGCTGAACATTATTACCTTTCGACAAAATTGGCACTTGGAAGTCACGTGCACAATGCACTCTTATCAACTTTTCAAAAGTTTTTGTGAAAGCCTGTTTACTATTGGTCAAGGCACTGTTGGCAGTTGCCACTCTTTCCCAGGGGTGGCTGCATTGCCTCTTATGGTGTGATTTAGGCTACGTACTGTGCATTTAATATTTGGATAGGAATTTTTCCCAAGTTGATGTACTGTTAGAAATACTTCCTTTTTAATTTTGTTTCCCCAATACTTCCTCCTTTGCAAAAGTTCCTTTTAATTATCACCACAATTCTGTCAAAGAGCAACTCCCCGGTAAAAGAGTATCAAAATGAGTTCAGACATTGAGGAAATGTAGGCCTACAGTGTTTTTTTTTTTTTAATGGCAGAGTTGTCTTTGTTAAATATTTTATTCTTATCATTGTTTCTTGCTGTGAAACTTGGTTTCAGTTTGCTCAGTCTTCCTCCTTAGGCAAACAATTCCCAGACATCTGTGATTAAGGAAAAAGATAAAATGATTAATGGTCAATAGCAGATGTGTCAATCATTTCTAGAGAAATGACATATGAATTGCACTCTTGAGTTTGAACCACTCCTATGATGTTCAAATATCAGTAGGTTTTGAGAGGCAGTTCTTTCACAAAATAAAGATAATGCAAGAGAATTGAAGACACTTGTAAACTAGTATGCATACAAAATTAATGCAGACATAGAGGAAATAAAAGGTGTTGCTTTTATGACTGAACTGTATTCTTGAATATTTTATTCTTATTATTGTTTCTTGCTCTGAAACTTAGTTTTACGGTAGTTGTAGCAGTCTTCCTCCTTCAGCAAACGATTCTCAAACCATTGATTTAGGAAAAATACAAGATGATTAATGGTCTGTATGTAGCAGATTTGTCAATCATTTAACTAGGGAAGTGATGTGTGATTTTAGTTGGGACCACTCCTATTGTTCAAATATCAGTAGGCTTTGAGAGGCAATTCTTTATGACACTTAGGCCGAAAGGTTCAAAGGAAAAGCATGAAAACAAGTTTGTAAATTGTGTGTACATATTTAAGAACTAAAGCAATAGAAACTTGAATTGCAGGTAATATATTGTGCATTTGGTATTAAACATGTATACATAATTTTTAAGTTTTAATCATAAAAAATGTAAATACAGAACTTGTTTTCATCCAGTACCTGTGCATACAGTTCACCTGTTATGTGTGTAATTACCATACTGCTTATAGAGGAAATGATGTGCAAGTTTGCAGGGCTCCCTCTAATTGCTGTACATTCTCTTACAAATTCTGCTCAAGCAGTATTAAAGGTCAAGAGCAGTCCCCCCAAATTTATTTTGAAGCAACAGCTAAATATCACAATTTTCCATTTAAATTCTCTTCAAAATACCTTTTGTCATGTTTTATTCAATATTACACATTCAATTTAAAAAATTAGTAAATTTTACATTTGAAAAGAAAAATAGTTGTCACATGATTCCCTGACTGCCGATCATAAAACAGGAGGAAAGTCTTCTACACTACTTCAAGTTGGGGTGACATAGTCTGTTAACAGGACTGTGTACTATGCTTGAAGGTAGGACCTACTCCATACACAGTCCTTGTCCATATGCCTTCTGAAATCACAATGTTGTGCGCGACGAACACAGGGCGCAACTATGCAGCTTCTCAAAGTTTCAAAAATGTACATCATTACTATACTTGCCATGATTGATCTTTGTCTTAACATTCAGCTTTCTTGACCTGTCTTTCTTCAAATGAAGGTAGGCAAGAAGGTGAAATTTGGAGGTTAAAACTGTCAGTAACACTAAGTCAATTCCGGGACTTTAATATGCAGTCTGTTTGCCAATGCAGTCACATGACTGAGTGTGAGTGTAAAAAAACATATGCAGATTATCCATGCAAAAGTGATACAAATGTCATTTCTTTGTCAATTTTTGGACTTTGGAATAAAAACAATGTGTACAATTGAAGGAATTCATCATTTCAACAATTTAGAAAATGATTTTTACATAGATCTGTTAACATGAAAATGGGACAAAATTTATGGAAATTCCGAAATTTGTTCCAGGTAAATTAACTTCAAATTGTGGAAATGCTGCTAAGCCGTATCGCAGGGTCGCTTGTGCACTATAGCTGTGGCCAAGGACTCTAGCGTGGAGTAGAACTAAGTGGACTTAGTTCAGCGTCCTGTTCAAGGACTAGGGTGACTGGTCTTGCCCTTAATTAAGTGGACTACTGTATAACTAATATTGAGCACACAATGTTATACAGTAGGGAAACTTTGAAACAGTTCAGTTGTTCAGTACAGTAGTGTGAGAGACTGGTTAAAGTGTACAGAAAATATCAATATTTCCATCTTTTAATTGTGCCAATATCTAGGCAATTTTTATCAAAGGAACAACACATTAATACTCCTGCTCAATGACAAATTATCTTGAGATAATTAGAAAACATGTACACAGCAAATTAGAGTGGCCATACTTTTGGCTTTTGACTGGATTGTCTGGCTTTTGCAGGGACAGTATCAGTTTGCTGTATTACAGGTATTTGTACTAGACACTAAACTGATTTAGCCTCGATCCACAAACCTTACAAATGGTGTCAGATTCAGTCAGGAATAAATTTGTTGCACTTACAGACTCTGTAGAGTAAAACAGGTATAAAAGAAAAAAGGGTCATCGGGGTAAAAAACACTGCCACCCCACACAAGCCCCAATCAACTACTGTAGAGCTGCCACGATAATCATTTTTCATTTATCAATATCACCAGTATTTCCACAACGATATCACAATATCGCACATTTAAACTGTAGTCTTTAACATTTGCCATCAGCATGATAATAATAGTATACATTGCCGGTATCAAGGACATACAGTATACATAACCCAAGCCGATATAATTCAATTTGAAGCATAGAGTTCCATCAAAAATACATGTATTTTTTTGACCTATGCCTTTGAAAAAAAAGTAATGAAAGTGAAACAAATCTGTCTGCACATTATTACAAAATTTCACAGTGGTTTAATTTGATTTTGTTGCGATTTCATATCTTGACAAAACGTGTGTTGATATATTGTTGGGGGAAAAAATTATATCGACTGTGTAGTGGTATTACAATTATCGTGGCAACCCTACAATCAGTACAGTCTTCAACTTTTGCTTAAATACTCCATACTTTAGTTTAACTATATTAATTTGTTCACTTGTGACAAACTCTTCAACCCAAAGGATAGATGAACAGTATTCAAAGTAAAAACCAGGGCTAATTAAATTTGATGACGGCCATTATCTTGAAAATGCACCCCAAGTTGTCCAAAACTTTGTGCTACTGTATGTGAAATTCATAGCTGACAGAAAGTTCATTTTTTTGTCCATTCCTAAAGGACTGTCTAGTTCAGTAGTCCAATTAATCCCTCTATTTTTCCCTTTATACATGAACCCCCATGTTATTTTCTTGTCTTTACTCTAGCTGAAACTGGGTATTCGAAGTCCGGGGGGGGGGGGGGGGGGAAGCAAAAATCAAGTTGTCAAACTTTTGTCTTAATCCTTCAAAAAGTCAGGATTTTCATATGTTAAAAGATGCAATTGCCTACTGGCCACAGTTGGCAAGAATGAAATCTATTCAGAAATCATACACAGTGTTTCCCCTGGGTTTCAGAGGGTGTGAGGTGGTACTAGTTCATGGGATAGAATCTTGCCAGGCTTCGACACCAAAAGGGAGGGAGAACTATGACTTCTGCTAGAGCTGGTATATTGAAGATGGCAATTACAGCAATTTTCTGTGAAGAAGTGGCAAAAATATATGAGGTGGCCACCTAAAAAAAAAGGATGCCAGTTGAAACCTTGCATACTGTACATTTACCAGTCCTCAGGCCTTGAGTTTTACATTTCCCAGGTATGCTACAAATCACACTCCTTAGGAAATTAAGGCAGTGAGGTAGGTGTACATGTCTGTTATTTATAAGCTCCCATTCTTCATCTACTGTAGGTGTGCAAAAAATCACACTCTTCAGTGTGTCATACCTGTATTGGCAAGTGCGGTGTGCGATGGCACCCACATGCCTCAAAGTTCAAGGGCTGCCCACCTGTTGCTTTTTATCCTTAAGTCTCTGGGAAAATTGCTGTTTTTACCCCATTTAACATGCACAATTACATTTATAGTGAAAAAGTACTGTTAACTGCATGTGTATACTGTGTAAATATCATGGGCGGTAGTCACTTTTACACAGCCAACTACTGTATAAAGGATGTTAGCCATAAGGTTTACTAGTGTTAACAGTAACTTCAGTACATATGGTTTGAAGACAATACAATACATTTGGCATACAATAATTATACTCAATGCATGTCCTACATTGCTAAATGCCCTCCTTTCCAGGAATTTGCGAATGGTCACCAGACAGACAAACTTCAATGATTTCTTTGGCCTCGTTTTGGAAAATGGATGTTAACTTGCTCCTTTCCAGGAATTTGCAAATGGTCACCAGACAGACAAACTTCAATGATTTCTTTGGCCTCGTTTTGGAAAATGGATGTTAACTTGTAAATCTTTTTATAAATATGAAATTTAAAGTTCATATGAATGAACATTGTAATTCTTTTCCCTCAAAATAAAAAATTGCATAATTTCAAAACAATGCAAGATTGACAGTGAGTCATTGTACTGTAAGTGTCATAATATGAACACATCGTCGTCCTTTTCATTGCTTCTGTACATGACGCTCTAAGGGTATAATGGATATTAATGACTCCATTGAAAATTATTGGCTGTGTGCTAGATTGCTTTTATTACAGTATGGCATCTTCACAAATAAATTGGCTGTAGAAAAAAATAAGCTTTTATAGACACATTGAGGTTAGTTAATGGAGAATAAATAGAATACAGTAGGCAAACCCAAATTTTCTACATAACATTCAAATACTGTACAGTTTATTGAGGTAACTTTCAGTAATTGGTTTGAATTAAGTTATTTTTTACCAAGGTGCAACTGCAAATTTATCACATCTTTCTTTTTTTGAACATAATTTACAGCATGTTTGGTAATGTGGTATAGAAGGGGGGGGAGGGAGGTTTTGAACATTATTTGGTAATGCATTGATTAAGGAGGGCTGGGAAGGGGGTTTCAAAAGTGCTGGAGAGAGATACATGTAATCAGCTTTTTGGGGCTAGTAAATTTGATTTCCTTGGTTACAGTACACTTAAAAGATTATCAGTTCAAAAAACCACATTGAATCCATGATTTATTTTTAAAATGAAGTAAAAACAGTAAAACACCTAGGCCTTTCATGTGTTCTTCTTTTAAGTATGTAGTGATCATGATCATGGATGTTGGGATGTTGCCTTTGTAACATTCAACCCCTCCTTTCATTTGCAATTTTCATTGAAATCCATATCCTTGACTTCTAACCATTTTGTAAATTGAGACCTATTCCCATTCTTGATGCTGTGATGTTGATCTATTTGAAAACTCTTGAAAAAAAAAAAAATAGTCAGAAATAGACCTAATTTTTGTTCTCAAACAGATTAAAATGTGATGGTAGTTGGTTTGCATCACATGTGTTCATTTGCGTACTGTACAACACTCACAGCCAATTATAAAGATTGCAGTTAATTGCACTGACACACTGTAGGTACTGTACAGTAACTAAATACAATGTGAATGCTAATATTGTTTAAATATATCCCAATCGCAACTAGCTTGGCTGGATCTCACTTAAAATTAATAAATGAGGTGTGAAAATGTATGATTTCATGCGTGACGGGACTAATAAGTAATTTTGCAGAATCTTTGCTCGCATACATGCAATTAGTTTTCTTATTATTCTTCTCAACTTTGAGGAAAATTGTTTTTTTATTTTTTTTACAAATAATATGGGCATGCTTTGTATGGTACCTTTAAATAATTAGGTATAGACTTTGTAGACAAGTGTGCACATTATAGAAATTGATCATGTTGGTACAGTAACAAATTACTGAGTCAATCAATATCTTGTTCCCAGTGGGTTCCCAATCATGAAGGTTAGTTAGATGATATTTTATGGTACAAGCTACCACCTAGTTTGAGGGGAAATAGCCATGGCCTTTTTTCCAGTTGTGGCTTACTGGCTTGTTCCCTTTACTGTTTATGCTGGACAGAAGTACCATTAACAATGGCAGTACAGTAGGTTCCATTTTTAAAGTCTTTGGTATGACCCAGCCAGGTAGGGGTGTTTCATTCCCATTTTTGTACTATGGGAGGGCTTGGATGGATTGAGAGAAACCTGTCTCAATTGGATACATTGAGTATCTTAGTTTCAATATAACCTGTACCTTCTTTTTTTTTTTGAAGTGGACTGTCCTTGGAGAAAGAGAGAACATTTGTTAGGAAGTTGAAACCCCCTGCATCAGGGCACTTTAAGGAACACTTGGATCTTGCAAAACTGCACTATAATTATTACTTACATAATACTGTACTTTTAAAATTGTGTTCCTTCACTAGCATTTACCCTTCCAGTGTCCAGGGTATGTGCTTTCTTTTGTGAAAAGATGCAGAGAATCTTAGGAATATTAACACATACTGTATAGGGCATACTCTATTTTGTCACTAGTTATTCCCCAAAACACATCCTGCTCTGTATTAAGTGTTATGCACTGTACCAGATACGGTGAGTGTTTGAGATACTGTATTCCGTTATGGCTGAAAAGCAGGACAGTCTTAAGTACTACAATAGCAGGATATATCTTAGTGACAAAGTACAGTAACATAAAAGGACAGTTCAATACTCTTTGTCAGAAATGTCCTGCTTGTTACAGGCCCGGGTTCAATTCCCAGGTCGAGCCATACCAAAGACTCTAAAAATGGAACTATCGTTGTGCGTGATGCTCCACACTTTAAGCAATGGGTGAGGGAAAACAAGCAAGTGAGCCACAACTGGAAAAGAGGCCGTGGCGGGCTGGACTTTAACTAATAGTTTGGAAACTGGGCTGTATTACTTCATCTAACTAACTAATTAACAAGAGTATCTCATTTTTCCTCATGAATACAAAGTGCATTCCACTGACAAGAGAATGGTGTCAAAATTGTATCATACTGTACTTTAGCTCAGCTTTAACAGAAAAAAAAAAACAATGCATCTTATGATAAATGGCTTGGAGTGGTTTTGAAGAAATAATATTTAATATATTTAAGTCATGTTCATTTAATTTTAACTCCATCTTTTTTTTCTTTCCAGTTTAATGTGGATGGTGTACCATACTGTACTCAAGAGACAAAGCAAGGCGGAAGTAAGCACATGATAATAATGGTTTCTTCTTTATTTTCTTCTTTATTTTACTGAATATGTTCTTGTTAATTTACTTTATTTTATGTCTTTTATTTATTCGTGGGTGTATGCATGTATCGACCGTGTCCTCAGGGTTCTAGCCAGGTTTTTTGCCAAACCGGGCGGACATCGATCAAACTATCCTCATCGATGCCGAAGGCATTGACACGATCGCGAAGCGATCGCCCATTCGGCGTGGGGTCAAGGGGCCCGCCTTAGGGCCCCTTGTGGGGTCCAGGGGCAAAGCCCCTGTTGGGGGTCCAGGGGGCGAAGCCCCCGGAAGCTGTGCGATATTGCGCATTTCAGGAGCTGCAAACTGCTTCAAATTCATGCTCTTTTTGAGAATAATTTTGACATGTAAACAGATTCTTTTTTATGGCCATATGTACGTGACTGACTATTCTTAGTGCACAGCTACTGCTACGATGCATGTCGCTCCCTACTGTATGGTACTTCGGTGGGAAGACTCTAAAAGTTGTGTCATATTTTGGCACGGATCTTCAGTATATTATGTTACACTGTAAATAAGACTGTTTCACTCGAAGTTTGGGAAGAAATTGACACTTACCTAAAGCTAAAGGGATCCCCGATTTTATACAAGTAAAACCCGCTTTCACTCACTAGACTGACGCAGCATTGTAATTGACTCTACACATTAGTGCAGTACAATGGAGCTCATGTGTTAGCTCCATGTACAAACGTACATGCATCGTAAAGAACTCCGAAATTCACTGCGGCAGAAATAGCCAAAATTAACAGATCACCCCACTTGGCTAGCAATGGTTTGGTCTGAAACAATACGTGTTTGGCCATTACCTATGTCTGCAAATACCACAACGAACAAGATCTTCCGCTGTGCGTGATGTGGGCGGGCCTTGCTCCCTGCTCATTTCGTGAACACGTGACGAGAAAATTGTATTGACTTAAGTGTGTGTTTCGTCACATATCTTCCATAAACACAGCTGTGGCAAACGCGCTGCATTCTTGTTTCTGGAAAAGTTTTCCTCGGCGGTCAGAGTGCAATGTAGATACCGTGTGATAGTACAGCAAGAGATATTTTGAACTTCACAGAAATTTGGAAGCAAGAGTTGTACAACCCACTAAAATACTTCTTTACTAAATGAAGTTGCCGGCGGCCTATAATTTATACACCGTAATAAGTGCCTACTCCATACACAGACTCGATTAGAACACTTTTGAAAATGAACTGTAGATAAAAGGCTATTGATGGATGCAATAAGACTTTGAACATTGCAGTTGCACAACCTTTCAATGCACACATTTATGTTACACTTTACGTAGAACGGCCTTCTCAAATCCACGGTACTGTACATGTACCATTGTGTATTAAACATCGTTGCATTGCCAAAGGCTTCCATACATTGAACATGTCTAACACATCGGAGGGTGGTCATTCGTGAAGCTTACAAACGCTCCTGTACAAAACAACCAATCAACGTTGTGTTCATAGCTGTGCCCACTGCTTCCAAGCTACAAAAGTAAAGGAAACACAGGACTAGCGGCCTCGTGGGTTCCTTAATTCCATACGTTGCGTCGTTGTGACCAATATCCAAACTACCGTGAGTAAAGTACAGTCGTATGTGCAGGCTAGGCACTGTTTACATGAAGGGCTAGCCGGCCTACATTATGCAGAGTCGGGCCGCAAGAAAAGTAATTCTGTTTCGATTGTAGTCGGGCTGGTGGGAGCGAAATTAATCTCAAGTTTTTGTGATTATGTTTGCGTTGGTTTTAATGAAGTCCGTATGTTCTGGTAATGCTTTACAATTTATAACAATTTAAACTAGGAGCACAGCTTTTCAAACTGGGCGGATAACTTTTCAAACTGGGCGGATAACTTTCAAACTGGGCGCTGAGAAGCGATATTAAATTCAAACCGGGCGCACCGCCCGGTTAAAATGGGCTGGCTAGAACCCTGGTCCTCCTACAGTGTACCTCCTCCTGATGAAGGGAGGCTGCATGTTTACTGTACCTCAGTGCAAGGTATACAGAGTGCAGAGTCATACTCTAGACCAGGCTTCCTCAATTAAATTTTCTGAAGCACCACATTGTCGAATGATACTGGTATAATGTGCCGCTGATCGCCCTGGGGGATGGGTATAAGGGGGTCCCCCTCCCCTTTTGAAAATTTTTGTTCAGAAGGGGTTTACATGCAAAATGGTGCAAAGTTTGTTCTATTTTCGGGGCCAAAATTTTTCACAAACTTCACAACTTTTGGCGATTCACCAGTAACAGTGAATCAACACAGCACTGACTTTAATGAAAGTAAACAGATTTTACTTTCTTGAGAGAACAAACAGGAAGTTATCATATCCTCGTCTGTATTTGAAGTCAGTTTGTGGGAAGTACTAGATTTATTTACACCTTTTTTTGAGACAGAAAAATTCTTTTCAGAAAAGTTATGAAAAGTTAAATTTTTCAATATCCTCCCAGTAATTATTTGCGCCACTCCAAACCACGTGGCGCGCCATCAGTGGCACTCGTGCTGCTGTTTGAGGAAGCCTGCTCTGGACACTGTGCTTTGAGGTGCACTGTAATTTATTGGAGGTATATACAGTATTGGGGCTTTAAGTTTCCTGGTCCAGAGAGTTTTCAGAAATCAGATTTTTGTTTGTTTTGTGATTGTCTTTGTAATTTGTTTGTTTGTTTGTTTCACTAATCACATTTTAAAACTGTGCAACTATTGTCTAGAAACCCAAATACACACTAGTACTATAAAGTCCAAGGGGTCCATGTTAATTATTTTAAAAGGTAAAAGTTGCCAAAAAGTTATTTTGAAGCAACAGCTAAATCACAGCATTTTATTCTTATGTCTCTTCAAAGTATAGGCTTAATAATTAATCGAAGCCTACAGCTTCGATTGTAGGGATTGCTCTACTTGTCACATGCTTTTTTGACTGCTTATGCGACTCGGTATACCTTCTCGTGCACACAAATTCTGCATGAACGTATTGCCATAACGAACCGCTACGCAGGAAAAAGAGTTTTTCACCTGCTTGCAAGGTTCGATATGGGTTCTCCTGCGCACAAGTACAACATTAAATTATTGGCCAAGGGAACTGCTACGCACCCGAATTACAGAATTTTCCAAAATCCATCCGTCATCAAGCATATACGTTCATTATGGATGGACATGTATAGGAATGGGAACGCAAATAAAATGTACACTGCTTTACCTGTACTTCAATACCATCTGACTTCAGTGCCTTGCCGTTAAGTACACTGTGGTCGAATGATTGACCGACTGTTATGCTGACATACTGACTTGAACGCCGCTGCGCAGTCTAAGGTTGCTTTTGGAGCAACGACAACTCTTTTGAAAATGTTCGTTTGTTTAACACGCAAATCTTTCTTATAAATTCACTCTAGCAGTCTCGGCTTTGACTGCGCATGCTCAAATGGTCAAATATGTGCTAGAACCGTGTCACGGCTTTCTGTTGACTGCTTGGAAGATACGCTTCTTTCACAGGTTGAGTATAAAAATTTGGCAGCAGAATATTTTTTGCTGTCAAGAAGTGAGCTTGGCAAGCCGTTTGCAACTTATTGCATCTCACTCAGTTTTCAATAATAAAATCAGGCAGCGTATATGGACGTTTCATCTTTGTTTCGTACCATCTTCAGAGGCTTCGATTTGTACTTGCCTGCAACTACGGGTTGTCTAGTTAATATTTTAGGACTTTCATGTACTCCATTCAAGGTAAACCAAGCCTTGGTAAATTTCCCATATGAAGAGAAGATATATAGTCATTCTCTATGACTCTAAAGAGCCAATCACAAAACACGGCAGTCTACTATACTAATTTTAGTTGGGATGACTGCATTTTCCCCTTAAATGTTCTTGGATAAATGATATTTATTGTGTTTTTATTGTACAAATGGTTTTATCAATTTCTGAACTCTTGCTTGATTGATTTATGAAAATTGAATTGAACATTTTATTTGAAGGCAATAGGGAAAAAAGAAGACACATTCGCCTCAACTTGGATTAGCTTTATATACTATACTGTAGACAGCCTATTTCATGAACATTGTCCCTTGGGAATCGTGTGTAGATATTATTTTACCTCCTCATTTGTGATATTAATACTATACATTACCAACTACACGGTTGACCTTGAAAATGCAACATTTCTTTCCTGTAATATCATGAAAAATACTTTGGAACAATATAAAGACCAGATTGTAAGGTGTAGCTGAACAATGCAAAACAAGTTTTGGATGACTGCTTCTGTCTATTAGCCATACTGTTATATTGGTATGCTTATTAACTTTCTATTACTGTACATGTTAATACATGTGCATTCACTAGCCTAGTTCTTAAGGGTCAAAGCCATATTGTTCTTTAAGTCTATTTATTTTGGTTAATATTTACTATATTTCTGAAATTGAAGGGCATGCATTGCTTGATATGTCATGTTTGAGATTAAAATTTAATCGACTGTAAATTAAACCTAATTAGTGCCCCATGTACATAACACCTTTGTAACAAACTGTGTTACAGACCATCTGTAGTACAGTATTGGTAAATCTTGAAGTCCTATTCTTCAGGGATATTGATTACACATGAGTTGTGCAAATATTACCAGTAGTAATAAAAAAATGGATCATTTAGATGTCTGTTGTCTAAAGGTTAAATTATGAAATAGATCACATGAATGTATATGTACTGTAATTGCACTTTTGTTGGGGGCAGCAATTTGTTGTGCAACCAAGTTAAGGTTATATTCAGTCTTCTGGGAATACTCTGTAGAAATGTAGGTTACAAACTATCAACCAGTGTCAAGGATAAAGTATGAGTGCACTATTGTATATTTTTCCCCAAGAAATGAAGTATTTTGGCTGTGACAGTCTTTTTAATACTGTCAACTTCATTTCATGTGAATGTTATCAATATCATAGGTACAGTAATTTTAAAACCCTTCTTCAGAGACCTGGCCTGAAAGATCTGCAGGAATCAATGAAAAAAATGATAGGATAAAAAAATGAAAGTAAAGCAGGCAACAGTGAGATTATCAACCAACCTGTATTTTTTTTTTTTTTTGAAATAGAAATATTCACCACAGGGATTTAATTTATTATACCTGATTACTGTATGTATTCTTGATAAATATATCCCTCCTAGGTGTAAATCCTCATATTGCATAGATCCTTCAGAAATTCCCTTTAAACTTCAATTTAATGTACAGTAGGGTACTGAGGATGTACATCCCCCCTCTACCAGTAAGTAGTGCATCTCCTATCCACCTTTATAAGCCTCGATACCTTTTTTTTCTTTTTGGGTGGAGGAGTTGCACTGGACTGTAATTATGCGTTTTAAATATTCAGGCAAACGTTTCATCTCTGTGCTTGAAAACCAAAAAATGTAGGGTGCTGTGCAGTAGGTGAACGATGCCCCTCTACTTACCTCTCACCCATTTTTGTAAACCCTCATTTTTGGGGGTTGCACTTGACTTGATGTTGGATATTCACTCAAAATGTTTCATTTGTAAGCTTCAAAACACAAAATGTGGGGTGCTTTAGATGTACAGTATGCAGTATCTTCACTCTCCCCACTTCACATCCACCTTTGAAACCTCTTTTTTTGGGGGGAGGGGGGGGAGGGGGATTGCACCTGACTTCATGTATAAAATTCAGTCAAATGTTTTATTTATGTGCAACTAATGGGAACAACTTTGTCTTTATTTAGGGGGAAGATGCCCAATTGAAGAAGGTGGCAAGAAGAAAGCAGTTTCCGCTCACATTACTGATATTGATGTCAAATATGACATCCATTATTGCTTCAACTTGAAGGGTAGCAACAACGGTGCCTCGTGCCTACAGCATCGTCAGTATGGCTTCATTAGTCTCAATGTTTCTTTTGCACTGGGTGAGTCACATGATCATTTGAAAACCAATCAAATGTTCAGGTTTCGTGATATGTTATAACTTGCCATTGGTGAAGAACTATTTATGCACTCCAAAAATGAACTCTTGTTTATTCATCCCTATCTGCACTTCTGTTGGTCTATTCAAGTTTGGTGACTAAATATTATCCAATGATAAATGTCAGGTAGTCAATAAAACCACTGAATGTAGACTACTGCAATTTTCCAGGGTATGTGCTGTTTTAATGTGTTATTTTACTACCTCTTTATCATTTGAAGTGAAATATTGTGTATGAATGAACAAGATAAAAATAATAGAGGCTTTTCACATGACGTCATAATACTCTCCGGCAGCCATGTTGGAGTACATGTAACTACGTAGTAAACCATACGGGACGCGCTTGCTCGTTGAATTTGTACACATTGTACATGTCACAGTGCGCACTGTGCAGTGCGTTCGGCACAAAGTCACATGTATTTGGCATGAATGTCCTCCAGCATGGCGGTTCTGTGACGCAATTGCAAAGCCTCTATAGTGGTTATTGCAATGATGATGTCAATAATAATGAAAATGAAGATGACGACAACAATAATAATAATAATAATAATAGCTCCATACTTTTCTGAGAGTGATCATTTACTATATTTTTCTATTTCTTTTGTGAATAAAGGAGGTCCTTCACTCAAGGGAATTCTGTTTCAAGTGGTTTCTGCTAGAACACCATTGGCCCCTCCTTCCTGTCATTATGTATTCTTAAATGGCAGTCTCAACTATCCTGACATTATTGAAGACCAGGTAGTGTTATCCTTTTATCTTTCTTTTATTTTGTTTAAGGTGCATTTACTTTAAAGTCTAGAATTTTAAGAGTGTATATTTCATACCTCGGCCCCTTCAGACTTGTGTTGGCAATAATGTTCACGATGGATTTCTACCGCGTGTTTGGTCTTAGTGTGCGGCTAGCGTAATAAGGAGATAACTGCTAAAAGAACTCCCATCCAATGACAACTCCCCACGGCCTTACATACATGGACATAGCATGTAACACGTACGTCCTATCTGTAGCTGGTCGCCCCCATCTGGGACAAGAAGACACACCAAGATGGCTGCCGTGAGCCTATAAATGGTCTGATTTGACGAAGACTCTGTAATATTTTAAGCAGATTTAACCTTGAATGAGTAAAAATACCATATCCCTGCAATGAGTAAAGGGATTTTGACCTTACCCTGCCATATTTCAAAAACATTTCAACTTTCTTGCAAATTATGGCAATATACTTGAGCAAGTCCAAAATTTCAGACAAAAACATAGCAGACGGCCATTTTGGTGCGCTTTTTCTTACACTACGCGTAGCGACACTGTACAGTGCAGTATGCTCTGTCCATGTATAGGAAGTGCGTGCAACTCCTTGATCTAACCAACTAACCAATACTACTGCATTAAAGTGATCACCATATAGTATGAGGAACCAAAAGAGAAGCCTTCTAGATTATAACTCTTCACATTATTTTACCACAATGACTTTGATAATGACTTAATAATTTGAAACCATGTCTCCATGTACTCGGTAAGTTCCGTTATCTTTACAAAATCCCCAGACCTGCTTCACTCAGTCAAGAATTTGATTAGTAGTCTCTGTGCCTTTCATTTGCCTGCCTTTTAGTCTGTAATTGTCAAAAACAAAGCCATGTTTAATAAATAAATTTTGCTCTGAACAATTTTTAAAATGTTCTCTAAATATTTTTATCAAATTATGGTTTTATTGCATTTTCAGAGAGCCAAAATATTTTATTTTGCTGGTTTCGATGAAGTTTTTGAACCAAACAACAAGTACTTCATCAATGTTCGTACATTGCCAGCTCCCTATGATACAAGCCTTGACCGAGTTCACAATGATAGTGTACTTATTCCAGGTAAGTAAAGATTTCTTACAGAACGTGACAAAATATTAGCCCTTGAGGAGATCTAACATGCATACTGCAGTTTTTAGGGAAAACTGAGATTTTCTAGTTTAAGTACCCAACCTGTGGTTCTTTTAACTTCATTACTCCAATCAGCTGCTTCAATGAGCTGCAACTTTGATAACTATGAAGAAGTCCAACAACTCCGGGGTTCAAATAACAACTTACAACAAAGCTGAAATAAGTGCTGGCAAAAATGGGATCAAACTGAAGGGCTAGATCCCCATTCAGTTTATTCTGAGATAAACTGCAATCAAATGTCAACCTTCAGGGCTATTTTCAAATGCTTGGATAGGCATCTGATTGGTATTGATAACAGGTCTTGACGAGGTTGGACAAAGTATCAGGCATGAGATACCTCCTCTTCTTAGAGGAAATTTCCTCTTTTTGGTTCCTTGCATTAGCAAAAGGAACCTATGTAGTCAGGTTGGCGTGTGTGTGTGTGTGTGTGCGTGTGTGTGTGTGTGTGTCTGTGATGCTAGCTTGGGTTCGCTGTAACTCAACAAGGGAAAGTTGGATTAAATTGAAACTTGATATATAGAAGTGCCATAGTTTGAAGGTGTGCCCTATGGTTTTTGGTAGAGGTCAAAGGTCATTTGGGGTCACCAGAGGTCAAAAGCTAAAAACCTTCTCAACATGATATTTCAAGGTAGGAAACTTGGATAGCTGTCATACTTAGTGTGTGGGTGTGTTATTGTGTAAGGATGAAATCTGATATGTTTGGTGAAGGTCAAGGGGTCATCTGGGATCACCAGGGGTCAAACAGTGAAAAATGTTTTAACACAGTATTTTAAGGTAAAAAGGACAGATTTCAAATCAATCTGTGTTTGGTTAAGGTCAAAGGTCATCAAGGTCACTGAAGGTCATCCACTGGAAATGTCATTTAGAAAATGTTATAAGCTAGATAAAGATAGGTTCAATAGATTTTTATCTTACCTGGTTTTGCATGCTTAGACACCCAAACACCTTAGAAATTTGGCCTTTACATTCGTTCAGTAATGATTCCTTTGGGTTGTACACAGATTTTGGAACATTCAAAGTTGTAAGAGGGCAATAACTGAAATCTGTAGATTTCAATGATCACAGGTCACACTGCATTAAACTGGTCTCTCTGCCAGTGGAAGCAATGCATGGATTATACATAACCTAATCCTCATTCTATTATCACACCCCATTAATCACGTGCTTTCTGCTTAACTGCTGAATAAACCCTGTTTTCTGAGTAGAGATAGCAAACAGGACAAATGGTAGATTGTTTTAAAGTAATAGCAAGTTTTATTTGAGAGCAGGTCAAAATAACTTATGAGAGAAGTACAAGGGGTGTTTTTCTCACTCTAACCACATTGTGTATTGTTCATTGGTGATAATATCAAGTTTGATTACAAGCATAAATACATATGGAAATGAGGAAATTTTTTTGAAGGATCACCAAGCATTATACAAGTTGATTGTAAGTAAGGTTACAAAAATGTAATTATTGATATCATGTAATATAAGTACTAAAATACCCCTTGTGAAGATGTTACAAACTTGAGTATGAGCTTTCGCTTTGCTCTATTTTGAAAACTGGCTTTACACTAGTTTTTATAATATCCAGCAAGGAACCACAGTGCCCATTGGGCTCTTGTTTTTCATTAATTCCTCTTTTTTTTGCCAAATACAGCAAAAGTCTGTGTTATAAATGTCTTATAAGTCTCAGCTATTAAACATTTACAAACAGCCCTCAGAGTTGTATCCAATCAGAAGTCAATTATAATGTCATCAATGCCACTAGGGGCCCTTTAAGCTTGCCCCTGAGCCCCCAGTCTCCATGCCTACCTCTAAATTTCCTCTTTTTTTAGAAGTCTGAGACTCATTTCCTCTTTATTTTAGAAGTCTCAGGTTCATCCCTGAAGTAAAAGACTTGTCTAAATGTATACACCACATTGCAGTGCTAGTTTAAAAGAAATATTTTATTTAAAATGTTTGAATGTTGCATGCAAGGAAAGCAACTGTAATCACTACTAATAGGTTTCTGTGGTCAAGGATTTTCTTAGTATTTTTTCCAGTTGTGGATCACTGGCTTTTTTCCCTACTCCAATGCTTATATGCTGAGCACCAAGCGCAATGGCAGTAGGTTCCATTTTTGAAGTCTTCTATATCACCTGGCCAGGACATGAAGTCCTGATCCACTGACTGCAAGTCAGATGCACTAACCACTCTAGTAGCATGCAGTCGGTCTCCTGTGGTCATGGAAACATTGAAAGGTGAAAATTGATTCCTCAGAAAGTGGAGAAACTCTTCAGGTATTTAAAGATTCAATCTCACCAGCAATAATTCTTTCTGTTCAAAATATGAAATGAACCGATGTTGTCTCATTCCAAATTTTGCAAGTTTGGGCCTTCAAATTTTTCTTGAGCCTCAAAGAACTGAATTTCTCTGTGTGGAAAACCTGCATTTCTTTCAAACGAAGGTACGTACTGTGCTACCCTGATTTGAATTCTGGAAGTAGAAAAATTTGGTCTTGAGAAAATGAAACAACAAACTTGAAATTGCCCTTCAAAGGGGCCCATTGATTTGAAACATGAAATTTGTCAAATTTTTTTAAGCCTTCAAATTTTTCTCCACATACGTATGACAGATGGTCAAACTAAGACTTGTTAACCAGACATCATACTTACAAATAAATATTTTGCTAGTGGATAATGAATGATTCAATTTTGTTTTTAGAAATTTGTGACACTTCTTCAAATAATGCTCAAAACTATGACATGCTGTTAATTCTTCCAAATAAAGGTACTGTACTGTCCAGTTTCTAATTTGAAATTGTTTGCTTTTTTAAACATAGATCAAGCTAAATCTGTTACTAGACACCGAAGGTGACCAGTGAAGTGAAAACCATAAGACTGGTTATTCTATTGACACAATATAGACCATTTAAGATGGTCAGCTCACTCTTTTCATCACATGGGCTACGTAGGGAGATAGACCTTTGCATGAAATGCAAGTATCAACAGACTAGTGAGCCAAAATCCTGTTTAAAATACAGTACGCTAAGCAGGGCCCGAACAATAAGGAACTATGCGGGTGGAAAGACCAGTAATCTATTCAGAGATATTCATGGCATGTTGCGAGGCAGGTTACCAATTCAAAATTTCATCTGGACTTGACCTTTGCATGTGATGCTTGTAAGAATTGTCATATGATTCTACCCTCATGCACCCTGGTTGAAATAACAATACTTTTTAGTGAGTTGGGTATGTTGCCACATGAAATTGTGGGGCACAGCGTGGAATGCACAAACTGAGCTCAGCACATGGCGCACAGCATTCCCTTGTTTTCATCAATACGTGCATGCAACACTATGTAAGGGTCTAGTCAACTCGAACGAAAATAGAGGTCTCAGTCCTACTTTACAGCAGATTTGAATGCAAATTTTTACACCAAAAAGACAGTTTGGACAAATTTTACTGCACAGAACATCATTTGAGATCTCCCCTTATGTTATAGATGGATTAAGAAAGAATGATTTCAGAAAAGTTTCACCTAAACTCAGATTATGGAGTATATGTTGTAGGTGCAGAATTGGCTTGTTTATCCCGGCAATTTGGAGGAAGTGGGCAAGTGCATAGCCAACAAAACGAACTGGCTTAACCAGTATGACTCTCTGTTAATCGCTGCCCTAATTATAGCAATGTCACGGTGTTGTTGACTATTTTAGAGCCACTTGAAAGTGTTCAAAAACCTGGTAGGGGTTTTTGTTACCGCTATCAGAGACAGTGGTAGCAATCACATTTATAACTCATCATTCAGTTTTAACACTTATCACGCTGAATTACGTTGAGGGTGATTTCAGTTTTGCTTCAACAAAGCCCTGTAGTTACTGTTAGGTCTCCTAAAAGATTACTATAAATCTAGTAGACTGCCACCACAATCAGCAACATAATATAAGAGAGCAAAGGGATGGCAATCTTTTGGTTTTGATGTAGCAGTGTAAATATTTATATCAACCTGCATGGTCAAGTGGTTAGAGCTTCTGACTTGGATCTGGATGGTCTGGAGTTTGACTCCTGGCCGGGTCATACCAAAGATGTAAAAAATGGAACCTACTGCCATTGTTCTCGGTGTTCAGCATTAGCAATGGAGAAGGGAAAACAAGCTAGTGAGCCACAACCAGGAAAAAGGCCATGGTCAGTCCACTTAAAGAAATTAGTTAGAAACTGGGCCATAAAACCTCATCTAACCAACTAACTAATAAATCAATGATCATGACCTTCATATTATGTGAAACTAGAATTTGAAAATATAATTGTTATCGTAAAACCATCTCCCCTTCCTGCAAAATTTTGGTGTAAAGTTTTGTAAAATTTACTGTTTGAATTTTTTGGATTTTTTACAGATTGTAATCATCTTCCAGATGACATCTACTTCTGCTCCAAGCCAAGTGAGTATAAATATTAACAACCTGTGCTTTAAGACTTAAATCTAAATTATTCACACTGGTGGTCTGCGTGCAAGGAAAGAACCAGTACTCGCAGCTATAGAGTAACACTAAGCCAGGGCACTGAATAACCCTGTAGGACCCATTGCACCACTTCAAAAACAGCCAAAGAGCGCGAGGCTTGCACATCTTTATGTTGTCACATGGAGCTCAAAACTGCAAGTAGCTATCTGAAAATTCCACCACTGCAAAAAAAAGTCTTTGCCTACGGCCACATGGTCAAGAGCCTGTGGATGTTGGTTCAGGACATCTTATTGCCGGCCCTTAAAATGCACAAACTTTGCCACATTGGAGGCAAGTTTTACAAGGCTGAAGGGTAGATTACACTATTGCCATTTGGAATCAGATAACTTGACTTTTTTTTACCTCTAGAGAATTCTTCTCTACCTTTGGAAAGAGAGAGCAACAAACAATCCAGCAGAATCGGTTAATCTGAATTTGATATATCAGCTAAATCGCACAACATTCTTCTTATTTCTCTTTCAACTATCTTTTTTAAAGGGCAATCAGAAATTGTTTTACCAAGTTTTCCAAGACTTTAAGTCCGCACCACAATCATACATAGAGTTAAAACTATAAAAATTGATATGTCATCATAATTTGACGTTGTGATTGGTCACCCTATGGATGAGGCTGTCTAGTCTTGCATCTGTGTGGAATTTTGTTACCCGAACAAAATTACAAAATCGGAATTCAGCAATTAACATAGAATTAGTGTTTTGCCTCACTTAAAAGACCTCTTCAATGTCTCTGGATTCTGGTATGTAATCAGTTAAAGAGGGAAAATATAGTGCTAGAACAAAAGGTTAACATTTGCTATTAACCTCTGATTGCCACTTTAATATTCAAGACCTACATATTGCATATTAAAGGTAAATGCAGCAGTAACACCTCATGATTTTCACAGTTCCATGTGAAAAGTATTGTCACATGATCCTCAAAAGCTACATGAAGAGACAAAAATTTCTTTATGGTGCGGTATTGTGCAATAGGTTAAAGGTCAAGGGTAGCACTTTTCCTTGTGTTTTACAGTTGATGACACATAAAAGAGTGTCCTATGTGTGAGCAGGGCAGCATGGTGCCACCACTATAAAAAAGAGGTTTTGCCTAATAAATATGCAGAAATGACATCACAGATTTCCCGTGGTGCAATTCATCCCTGCATTTCTTTGAAAAACAATTCTTTCAAATGCCACATGACATCCACTTTTTACAAATTATTAAATAGAAGAGAGGTTTTTTTTTTTTCATTTATTAAAGTTTGCAGATTTAATTCTCTGGCGAATGCCATTAAGTTCGTTTACAGTCAACTGTCATTCAATAGAGCAAGCCAAAGTAAGCAAGTTACGTACATTTACGAGTTCTGTGATTTATAAACGTCATGGCATAGAGGAATGCAGAGTATCAGTGCACCAGCCATTCTCATTTTAATTTAATTATTTATTGGAAATAAAAAGTTAACCCAACCTTGTTTTGGAAATTAGTTGAAAAGCACAAATTTCCTGCTATTTCTTGTTAAAGAGGCATATTGAGTGATTCTAAAGTGGCTCAGTGAGTTGGTTTATGAAATTCAACTTTTCAGCTTTTCAGCTTTTGCAAAGCTGTTAAGTTTTTCGTCATGTGCCAATGACGAATGGTTAAACTTAGGCAATCCCCATATCATACATACAAGTATCTGTTTATGATTTAGTACTTAATGGCTAAGTTAAGTTTTCAAAAATTGCGTGACCAGACACTTTTCAAATAACGCACAAAACCATTACAAGTTAGGACACCACATAATTCGATATTTTAACTTTTCTCTTAACAATTGGACAGGAAACTTCACTAATCATGCTAATCATAAGCATTTTCATGTGGTAGTACCCTTAAACACTTCCATTAAGTTATCAATATCACATGAATGAGGCCGTTTAATAACTTGACAAGGCCATCCCACATAGTAATGCTTATAGTTAACATAATTAGTCAAGTTTCACATTAAGAAGTGAAGCATAAAGTGAAAATCTTAAAGTAGTTTGCATCATTGCTTGTAAAGAGTTTGTGCATAATTTTAAAAAAGGTGCATAATTTTAAAAAAAACTATCTGTTCAGAGATTTTTAAAAACTAAATTGAATCACAAATTCCTTCCTCCATGAAACATGTATTTGTCAGCAGGATATGAATATTGACTAAGTTGTGCCATTTGCCATTGATATGTGAAGAAAATGTTACAGGTTTGGGAAAACATGATGAATTTCACAATCCAACTCAGTGTGCCCCTTTAACTTCCTTGCACTGTGATTTAAAACATGAACTGCAAATTACAGATAAAACAGGGAGTTATTAGCAAAGAATTAAATAAATCAATATTGGATAAACAAAATTTTGCCGTATTATTACAAAATATTCTCAAATTACTAGAGGAAACAAAACTAAATGTTCTAATTTGAATTGGTTGACTCCTTCCAAGAAAAGATAAGATTCAAATTTCCGTACCATACACAAATAAAATAGAGTGTTGTGTTACGTGCATGCAAACTAGTTTCCATGATCACACATGATCACACATAGATTACAAAACACTTTCAGATCATCTCGTTCAGTCAGCTGCTTTGGTTTTTTCAAACGAATTGAATTGTTGCAGTTTTATTTCAAGAACTGATACCCACCTGGTAGTGAGACTTGAGACAATTTGCATTTTGTTTTAGCTTTGTTTTATAGTTGTCGCTTCTAAAGAATTTACCAAAATCTAAATAAATATCTGTAACTTCTCTCTAGTACTTATCTTTGTAATTCCCCTTTCCCACAACTTATCCCATCAAACTAATACCACAGTGCAGAGAGGGCGCCCTCGAACCTCAATTCAAGGTATGCAGCTTCTCTATGCCTCTTTCATTTTATACCAGATGAGACTGGTTAGACGCAACTTCGGTTTCAGTCTTTTTGTCCACTGGTTTCTCGCCCTGTTTGGAGTGTAGGATTTTCCTGTGTATTTTTCTTTTCTGATGGCAATCATTTTTTTTTTGGAAGTCAGCAGTGAGGTTACAATGAGTACCTTCTCCATTTGAGATTCTTTGGGGTATCTGTTAGCAATTGTAAATGTTGGTGTTTCCATCAACAAAGTTATGTTCTTATTTTGTAAAATTGCAGCTGTAGCAAACATTTATCCTTTCTTGTCTTTCGTTCAGCTGCTGCAACATGGGTTTCAAATATTACCACTCTTCTGGAAGACCAGGGAACTGTGAATGTTTCATACACAATCAACAATGATACCACGAAATTTACAGATTATGAAATCAAGGTTTTGCAACTTCCAGGGAATGAAACAGTTTATAGCAGATCGGTTAAAAATAAAAAGGTAAGAAGGTTTGTTCCTAGTAGTTGTAGCTTAGTTGTATCATTGATAGATGTAAGATCAGTAGCTAGTTGCTATGTTTACTATGCATAGTTTTGCTGCAAACCCTAACTTACTTTGCTGCAGTATCATTGCACTATTGCATATGTATATATATATATTTATATTTTTTTTCACCTCAGCCAGATTTTCCAGCTTTACCAATTTGATTTATATATTCCACGCAGTTGTCGTCAGCGTTTATTTTCACTTCATCTCTGCTTTCACAGGTTCCTGTATCTCTTCGGAGATCCGCTGGCGAATAAACAATTGTGTTCAGCTGGATGGCATCAACTTTGATCTTTGGTTAGGGCTTGCGTCAAACGAGAACTAGTGCTGTTCCAAAAAATTAGGCGCCTGCTCAGGAGGTGAATTGCGAGTTGCTTCATCTGTTATTTGAACAAAGGCCAAACCAACTTGGCTTCATGGCTCAGTGGTTAGAGCGTCCGCACTAGAAAGCGGGAGGTCCCGAGTTCGAATCCCGGTGGAGTCAACATCGTTTTTTCACCTCAGCCAGATTTTCCAGCTTTACCAATTTGATTTATATATTTATATATATATATACATACGTTTTGACTCAATTTTTCATGCGCAATGTCCACGATAGCCCGCATTTAGATAAATATATATATATATATTTATATGTATGTCACATTTCCTTATCCCTCTGTAAAGAATGTGAAATCACCTGTTTTCTTTCTCCGTCTTCTGTTTTGCGTAGGATTATTGGGACTGTGATGGCCAAACATGTGTCATGCATGATTCCTTCAATGTTAGTGCTGGGAGTTACTATATAACGGTAAGGTTGTCCCTTTATTTCTTTGTGGTTTCAAGTCTTTGTGTTCTTATGGAACAGTCCAGATCCAATTTTGTGTTTGTGAAATACTATGATGATAATGTAATGCATTCATATTCTTAGCTTTCTGTCCAGCTGCATGGTCAAGCGGTTAGAGCAGCGGACTTATATTCAGGATGTTGCAAGTTCGAGTCCTACCCGGGCGGTACTGAAGACTTTAAGAACGGAACCTACTGCCATTTTGCTTGGTGCACAGCATAATCAGTGGAGTAGGGACAACAAGCCAGTGAGTCACAAGTGCAAAAAAAGGCCTTTGCAGGCTTGACTTGAAACAGTTAGTTAGAAACTGGGCTGTTAAACTCCATCTAACCAAATCTAAGGTTTTGTCAAAGTTTCGTCCATCCATTTGTCACTTGTGGTTCTCAGGATTGTAACAATAGAAGTTATCACATTTTCTACCAAAAGTGAACTTGAAGCAAGTAAGTGTTATGCCATAGCTACACATTGATGGCCAATGGTTTGTTCTTCTTCAAAATTAACAACCAATTGTATTCCACAAGACTCTGGTATTGCATACCATGAAGTTGTCCTGATTAGTGGAATTATCTTAATTAATTCCCTAATTATGTTCCCTAAGTACAGGATAGCAACCTTTATCAATCTAAGATCAAATGAAAGGTTGAAAAATATAGAAATACAAAACATTGGCCTATAATGTAAACCCATGACATCATACCTCTTTGCTTCAAGTTCACTTCTGATAGAAAAATGTCATGACGCAAATTGCTAATATTTCAAGAACCAAACATAGAACTTGAATGAAAGTTTCATCACAATGCTTAGAGAAAGCTTTTCTGTATTATGTCAACAATTTATATGGGTCTGGACTATTTTTTTAAAGAGGAAATGCAGTTCACACCAACTTGAACTAGTGTAGTAAACTTTACTGTATCATGATTGGCTCTTGAGAGTCACGTGATAATATTTTTCCTTTTTTCAATTGTAAAATTTACTACAAGTAACTTCTTGTTTCCCTTGAACATGTAATGTTGAAGTCCTAAAATATTATGAAAGATACTTTGAGTAGACAAGAAGAAAATTGTGAGGTTTACCTGTTGCTTCAAAATAAGTGTTGGGTGACTGCTCTTGCCCTTTAAAGTAATTTAAACATTGTAAAATTTGCCAAGATCTATCATCAATAAATGACATTTACATAGCTAAGGCATGGGACAAGTGATGTCATTGTCTTGGGCAAGATGTAGAACCTGCCTGGAGGTCTGCACGGAATTTGACTCTTGGCCAGGTCATACCGAAGGCTTTAAAAATGGGACCTACTGCCATTGTTCTTGGTGCTCAGCATAAGCACTGTAGTTGGAGAAAGTAGCAGGTGAGCCACAACTGGGAAATAGGTCGTGTATGGCCTGACGTAAACCGATTGAATTGATACTGAGCCATAAAACTCCATCCATCTTACTAACATCACCTGTACTGCATTTATAAACCTCATTTAATGCACTGGTGTCATAAATCTATTTTTTAATTTTCTTGGAAAAAACATTCCTGGTCTGAGAAATATCACACCCAACATGAAGCACATAACAACGTAGCTTGGTGTTTATGTCATCTCATTGGAAGAACTAGGTCTATCACTAAATATTCAATCAGTCAATTTATTGTGTGGTCCATTAGTCACTATGCAGCAAAGGAAGTGCTTAAATGAAGCTTCAAATTTCTTTTGCAATTTCCTGTTGGTTTCTTGATAAGGATTTCTAGCATTATCTACATTAAACAAGGTTAGAGAGAATCAAGGTTTTTTAAACATTGAGAAAGGTCAGGGTGGATGTTCTTTTATGTACAAATTGTTATGATGGTTTGATGGAGAAGAAGCAGTATCATACAAAAACCAGATTAAAGTCATGAAACTTGGAAATTGAAAATGTGGAAGGCATGACGGTATTGAAACATTTTAGTGATGGAACTAACAAAAGTGAATGGAATTGATTGAATGGAACAGGGATAGTGGTTAGAGCAAATGGGACAAATTGTTTGAATTAAATGTGCAAACAGTTAAAGGTCAAACTGTGATAGACCATGCATTAATTAGGGAATAATGCACAAGTTGGGTTAATGCAAGTGGTAGATAAGGGCACAGTTTCAGTGCATCCAGCAGTAGCATTCATCCCCGAAAGTGCTTTGATTTGGGTTTTCTCAGAGCAGGCAGAATAGAAGAATAATGTTCCTACAACAGACCTTACGCATTGATGTCATTTGATATAAGAAAGAAAAAGAACATCTGTATTCCCCAAATTAACAGATACACCTTGAAATGTCAACATTTATTTTTGTATATGTAGGAAGTTCATGTAAAACAGTTCTTGCTATCCTCATAATGACAATAGTTATTGGAAATTTTTTGCAAGATTTGCAAGTTCCTACTGCAAAACTTCCTTCAGGTGAAGGAAAGAATAAGCAAATTTGGCTAGAAAGAGTAAAGCAATGATTCAATTTGCAGGATAACCGGGTCATTGAAAACCTGGTAAATTAAGCCATGAAAATTTGGAAAATTATTCCAAGGCCATTAAAAGTTTTGAGATTCAGGGAAAATGTACAAAGTCCTGGGAAGGAAAAAATTTGGGGGAAAATTTTCACAAAGTGACATTGCTCAATTCTCACTTGTAATATTAATATTATATTCTCACCCATAGTTTAAAAATTTATTCTTCTCCTCCCTTGCCAGCATTCTGTGGTAAGAAAAAAAAACATTTATGATAGATATCATATATACTTTTATGATATGGTTAGAGCTTAGAACTGTAAGCCTTATGAAATTTTTAATCATAAAACACAAAATTATCTTCACAATTAATCATCCCTGTATGAGTGTTCTTCTTATAAAAAGATGGGTATTACCAAAAGGCTCATTTTCTATTTTTCTCCCTAAAAGAGAAAAAGTAAAAAGAAAAAAGAATGATTGGAGTTTTGTGCATATTTTTCAATGTTCTTGAGATCTCACTCTTCAAAGTTTGCTTCAGTATTGAGATTACTCATAGACTAAGACTATGTTCCCAGTAAGACACTAAAGATTATTTATAATGCTGTAATACTCCCACATTTGAATTATAGTTTACTTTTATGGGGATCTGCAGTGAGTTCCTATCTTGATCATTTATTTGCACTCCAGAAACGTGCTATTCGTCTTATTTCAAATGCTGCATTCTAAGACCATACACAGCCACTTTTTCATTATCATAGATTGTTAACTCTGCAGGACCTTTATAACTATCAGCTTGGTATTTTTTGTACAAACACTTCCACAAGTCCCTGCCTATCGACCTCAGTCATTTCTTTCAAATAGCCACTTTCATTGTTATTCTACCAGGATGAAAGCTAGTTTATCCCAACCCCTCACCAGAACTCAACTTGCCCATTCCCAAGTAGGAAGCTCAGGAGTTTCCCTTTGGAACTCCTTGAGCAATAACATTAGAAATGCTGCCAGTTTAAAAACTTTTAAAATTCAACTGAAATCTCTGTTGTTGGATAACACTTCATAAGTTTCTTCCTTCTTTTTTTTTTCCTTTTTTGTATTACTGTTATTACTATCTTTTTTTGTTTTTTCTTTTTTTCTAAGCCTAATACTAAGTTTTGTGTAACTTCTCTTCATATTTCTGTACTTTTAGGGGTCAGACTAGAAAAGTTTCCCAACTTACTTCTTGTCCCTCCCCCTTCTCATCACTTCATGTACTATTAGTACTGACAACATTCTTTAATATCTTTCTGTATATGTGTTATTAAATTGTATCAATTTGATTGTACTTATTTTTTTGTAATTATGAGAAGGAAGAAATAAACTGAACTGAACTGAACTGAACTAAGCAGAAAGGAGGGAATGGTTTTCAACATTGGGAAGACCATGTAAATAGTAATTTACTAACTGGGAAAACCACTGTGGTCACAATGCTGCCTTGGCAAAACCATTGTTTAGCCGTGCATTTCAGGGAGTAAATCGTTGATTCTGGCCAGCATATTTTCTATTTTATTCAGTAATTGACATCATTTTCCTCTACCCTGCCAAAAATTGTAGCAGACATTAATTCCTGGATGGAAGCAAAAATTGATTTCAACTAAAACTGGGGGAGTCTATTATAAACATTTCTTGTAAAAGATATATGAAGAAAATGAGTGGGACTTATTTGCCAGAAGAAATGTTTGCATTTTTTCATGTTTATTTGAAGCCAATAAATAAATGATTACACTAAATATAACTCTGAAAAATATTGACTCCCTTTTTTATGTCAACATTTCCGACAGTCTCAATGTTTTAGTTGGCAAATTTGTTTGCACTTCTTTGTTTCTTATACGTAGTGCAGCTTAAAAAATAACTGTAAACTGTGATTCTTGCTCAAGCGTAGAAAGTTACTCACAGCCAGTTAGGGAAACAAGGCCGTGGCCGGCTCAACTTGAACCAATAGGTTGAAAACAGGGCTGTAAAACTCTATCTAACTTAACACAGTTATTTGTCCTTCCAGTTTTGTATTCTTAGATGAAGTGGGAAGATGCAAATTTATCTTCCTGTCATGAAGAAGGTAGTAAAAGGGGCAATCCTTTTCTCAGAAAGGGATGCCTTTTGGATGTATTTGTAATAATTCGTCTTATAAAGGTACTGCAACTAGAAATGGTGAAGCAGTGCTGGCAATTTGAAAGGAAGTCCCGATTCATCAGTTTGTATTCCAACAACCCTCAATCGACATTGACACCCAGTTACTTTTTGTGCACATTCATCCTGAATGATACTATTCTTGCTCTAGCAGGCATGCATAACTCTAGACAGGGATAAGGGCTTTAAAGGGAGGGTTTGGGAAATGTTTGAATATTTGAGTGGCCTTCGATACAGTTTTGGTCAAAACTATTTGACAAAATTTTTAACTACTGCAACTCTTTTACTTTGTCTAGAGAGGGTGCAAATAAGGGGTTTTCATTTTTTAACAAAAGCATACTGTACTTCTGCCCTAAAACGCTTTTTATGGGATGGAGGGGGGACTTGAGCCCCGACCTGATGACCTGCTTCCTGCTTGCTAGGTTGGTGACATCGCTTACATCTTTTTACAGCAAAGCAGACATGTAACCCCTTTATAGACGAATCCAATTAGCACTGGTTTTTAGTGACTGTAGGCAGCCATTAGTGGGGTCCATCAGCCTTTAATCGTCTTCATTTATTATCTATGTGAATTTCAAATCCTCATATTCAGTGAAGTTGAGAAAATCTAGATACACTTTAGTGTACAACCATCCATGGAACAGGTAAGGAAGGAAATTTAGGGATTAAAGGTGATGGACCCCAGTAATGGCCGACTAAAATTAGACCATCACAATTCGTACGGATTCGTCTATACAACCCTCTCATCTTCAGTCCTCAGTAAGAAACCCCAAAAGAGAGCCATCATGGAGCACACAATCCAGGGACCACGGAGATGGTGGGGGCTAGGGAGGCTTTAGCCCCAGCACTTTTTTGCTGTAGGCATTTTGGGCCGCCTTGAAATGCATTTTGGGCCGCCTTAAGCCATATTTTATTGGACATATTGGGCTGCTTCGATGATTAGCACCCGCACTTCAAAATTGGTTCCGCTGCCTCTGCAATCAACAGGCAAGAAGCCAGCAAGGGAGACACAACCACCATAAAATGGCCTGTTTGTCCTTTATACTGTTGGAATGGTAAAATATCTTTTCAGATCTAGCATGACCTTACACCATATGTAGGGCACAGCAAACAATATTTTTCATTCTGAATATTCCAACAGCTGATTTATTGTACTGATTCAGCATATCACCAGAATGAGAGGGTAGTATAGGGGAGCAAGCAAGAAGCAGGGGTCAGGAGGTTCGGGCTCAAGTCTTTGTTTTCCTTGCATTTACAATATGGAAGTCTTAAAATATTATAAAAAAAATACAAGTGAAGTAACAGGGAAATTTTGAGACTTAGATGTTGTTTCAAAAAAAGTTTAGGGTTACATCTCTTAACCTTCAAAGTAGTTTTGTCCTTCAAATGAAGGCAAAGGAAATAAAAATGTAGGAAACATGTCACAAGCACCTCCTTTCATATGAGAGTGTTCATGATTCAAGTTAAAGACATACTCTGGCAGCTCTCTGGTTGGGTCTTGCAAGAAAGAGAAAAGTATTCCAGGCCATGTCTTCCAAGTGCTCTTGCAGTTCCCTTTTCCTAGCTCAAGATATCTCATTTTAAAGATTGGATATTCTGGTGACAGGGCCAATCCTTTCATTCCAAACTACAATTTTTGTAGTGGTTTACCAAAATTCTCAATTGGCTTAGCTCTTTGATTGACAGCTAATTCAAACAATGCAAAGTACCATAGCTCATATAACGCAGCTTGAACTGTACACAGAGTGTTTTGATTAGTGATTACACATTGGGGTCTTGTGTACTTGCCCTGAAGCAATAACCTGTGGTCGCGTCTGGTTTAGGATGAATTTTAAACAGTTGTGGGAGGGGCTTAAGTAGGAAGGTTTGGAGAATTAAGAGCTGTTTGGGGTGAGAGGATTAAGCCTTTAAAAATACCTCCAATATTGAAAAAAACCACAGTAAATCATGTATTGTGGTGACTGTGGGGCACGTTGCCTCAGATTCACCTTTTGTTTTTCTTAATAATTGAATGGCCTGTTTATCCTTGAAATTTGATACTGTTGGAATGTTAGAATATCTTTTCAGATCTAGCGTTATTACCTGACACTGTATGTAGGGCACAGCAAACAAATTTTCTCAATATTCCCTGCAATAATGTTTAAATTATAAATAAATTGGATGCCATTTTAAATAAATGTGCTCTGATAACATCACAGTTTCCCATGATGCCTTTAATCTCCCAAATAATTGCATTAATTTGAAAATTGGTACCTTAAGAATTGCTGTGCTATCGACATGCAGTTTTTATCTCCTGAAGAGTAAATTTTTCTGCATATTTTGAAGTCAAATCCCTTTCATAGCGACTTTTAACCCTTTACCATTGTTTGGGTCCTTTTGGACCCTACGGAGAGCGTGACTGTCACCCACTCGGCCACAACAAGGAGAGAGACAATAGTTTAAGGTCACTGGGTCAATAGCCTACGGAAGCTGATGCAGGGCGTGTTACGTCCGCTTTTCTGCCCACTCCTGAGGCGCGGGAATATGCCCCAATTGGAGCGCAACGGTAAAGGGTTAAGCTTCAAAAAGATGAATGTCCAGATCATGGCATGTACTTTTCAAGCTTCTTTAGACTTCATATTTGATTAGACTTAGCTTGAAAGCTTGCATGTCCTATTGTACCAGTTGAGTGGATGTAAGCATTACCTTTGTTTTTCATGATGTAACATTATAAAGAAGTGTCATATTTGATTGGGAATTGATGCTGCCTGTAACTTTTTTAGAAGTTGCCCTTACTACCAGTGAGTGCTGCTTTACATTAACTTTAATGCTCAGGTATCTGAGATGTTCTCTCTACTCTGCTTACGTTATTCTTAACATGAAGGTTTTCCATACATATGACCCTGTTTGTACCCCTTCCTTCATGCTCTATCTCATCACTACTTTATTGCAGATTGATTAAAACAACAGAAACCCTTATAAAATAAATTTATAGGAAGTATCATAAACTTTAGTAGTTCCAATAAAAAGTCATTGCAGTGGTAGCCTACATTGTCAGGTACACGGAAGGCAACTTTAAATACTTGGAATACATGATAGTTCAATTGCAAATGATTTTTATGACCATACTACTGTATGAGTCCATAGTCATAGTTAACGTTTGTCGGAGACTTATAAAAACAAGCATGATTGATGGATCATGTTCCAGGCACAAGAAATATGCAGCTTTACCCAGCTCATAGATACTCTGTGGCAGTTTTGGCATGCATGGAATGTCTTGTGGAACACTGCCCAGATAGGTTATTGGAGTGTTGACAAAGTCTAATCTGCTATGTCTTTCATAGCCTGATTTATTAGGAAGCTTCGAACAGAGGCCCTGTAAAATGACCAGCATTCGACTTGTTTTACTGCATTTTACATTATCTATCCAATAATATGAAGCCAGTTAGATGGGATGTCACAACACACCAACATGAATGTATCTCATAAAGATGCTTTTAGAAAAGAAAATGGTCTAATTTTAGGATAAAATGAAATAAAAGAGGGTTGAAAATGGGGTCAAATTCCACAAAGAAAATTAGTTATGTTTGATTTAACTTCACACCAATATTAATGTGTTATATAGTGTCCACTAGATAAAAATATAAAGTACTTCTTCAAACACAACATTGTTATTCTTATCTCAGTCAATCTTCAATATTGACTCTGTGACTTACTGGAGGTCTAACTTTAGTTTGTGAAATTTTAGACTGAAACAGTTTAGTAATACAGAATACAGGTAATGTCAAGGATGTCCAGTTGTAAAGCCAGGATTGTGTCATGAGAGGGGTGTAAGGAATATGACACTGGAGAACAAAAATGACATTTCAAATATTCAGAATCAAATTGGTGTAATATTTGTGCCTCAAACATGAAAAAGGTTGTCATTTTGTGCTGTTATTTTGTTTTTCAAGCTTGAGGGTAATGGGAGTGTTCAACACCCAGAAGTCCCCTTCCTTGGTTCTGTGCCTGAGGATGACACAACTCTATATATCAGTGATCAATTCCTTGACAGTAACTACTATATCCTATGCAACTGGCAAAGTAATTGCATGGATTTCCACTATCATGAGTGCTGTAGTTCTACACATTCTGAACCAAAATTTTAATCTACATCATCCCTCACTAGCCTCCTGTTTACACATTTATTCCCAGTGACCTAAAACAGGACCCTTAGTAGAGGGGAGACTTCCTTCCCTTAGAGAACATACCTCCCAAGTGACCTGCATTTCGTGAGTTTGACCTGCATTTGAACACCCAAACCCACTGACCCGCACGGCTCTCTGAAAAACCCGCATTCTAAATCTCCAAAATATTTCTAGTCAAGAACCACACAACAAATTAACAAATAATTCAGCTTACCGATAACTATAAATTCAGTTGATTGTGTCTCACAGCATATTCAACTGCTTGCGCTGCTTTACAATGAATAGGCTTGGCCTAGGTACACCTGACCTTGGACAGCAGATAAATATTACTGTCACTGCATAAATAATCATGCAGCACTGCATTCAATAGCAAAAATGAAAGCCCACTTTGCGGGTTTGAGGCAGGGCTTTTCTCACTTTCCCATCGAATGAACATTTTTGTTCTGGACTGTCTTGACAGTCCTTGATGTTCTTGAATGTGTGTTTTTGTTGCTAAAACACCATGTGAGATGTATGTGGATAGATATCGGAAATTCCTTGCAACATGTTATGACCTTCGGAAACATTTCTAATTGAAGTTTGCAAACTGCACCGCTACCTTACCAACATTTACAGGGCAACAATAAATATTAGGAGAGCTTTTAGTAATTGCCCGTTTGTGAGTGAGTACCTGTGTAATATTATTTTGGTAAATCTCACAATACGATATTTTCCTAGGTTACCGCAAAAAATTCAGTACCGTGCTGAACTTTTTTGACAGTAAGCTAGCGAAATTGTGTTGACTGATTTGCCAAAAAAGAACCACTGTTTTGCGTGTAGACACTTCTAAAATTTAAAAATTTTCACAAAAGGCAGGGGGAAATCTCCTCCCCTTACACTGCACTTGGGAGCCATGAGAGAGTTGTCTCCAGTTGGGAGGCTACCCTTTCAGAGAGGGCACCATCTTTCTCCACTGTGCTATTTGGTTTAGGGAATCTTTTCCATAATGAATAATACCTTACACAGAGTAATTATTTCATGTAAAGTTGTAAGCAGGATTTGTTTTTACAATTTTTCATAACTTAAAAATTAATTCTGCAACATATTTGTATGTCGTCTAAAACTAACATCCTTATTGATCAGAGGATAGTAGAGGCTGTCCAGTCTTAAATCTGTATTATTGTAATTTTCTCTACCTGACAAATAGAAATTTTCCTTCAACAGTTTTCTCCTAACCTGACAAACCTCTTCAATGTCTCTAAATCCGAATACTGCTTGTTTTTAGTGACTAGAGGCAGCCATTAGTGGGATCAATCAGCCTTAAGCCGTCTTCATTAATCTACGTGAATTTCAAATCCTCATATTCAGTGAAGTTGAGAAAATCAAAATACAATACACTTCAGTGTACAACCATCCATGGAACATGTAAATTTAAAGATTAAAGGTGATGGACCCCTGTAATGGCTGACTAAAATCAGACCATCAGAATCTGTCCGGATTCGTCTATATTCATTCTGATTAACAATCAGTTCAGGAAGCTGAAACGATGTGCTGGAACAAAAGGTTGATTTATTCTATGTCAAACTCCGATTGCCTCTTTAAGCACATTTCCCACCATGTCAAAAACCACAATCATCACCGAGTTTGGAAGTAAGAAACACTTGTCATTTATAGTTTGGAAGTAACTAGTACCTACAGAATTTGTAACATCTGAGTTTAAGTGAAAGGTTAATTTTTGTCTGGATTGTTGTGGTTGGTTGGTTAGATAGTATTACGGTCCAGTTTCCAACCTATTGGTTCAAGTCGAGCCGGCCACAGCTTTTTTTTCCAGTCAGTTGTGGCTCACTGGCTTGTTTTTCCTTCTCCATTGCTTATGCAGAGCATCACGATAAACGGCAGTAGGTTCATTTTAAGATTCTTTGGTATGACTCGACCTGGCTTGTTGTGAATCTGCTTAAACTCTTCTTATCTCCTATACATGTAATCCCTACTAATCTGCAGTAAGACCAACAGCAAGTTTTTGGGAAGTTCTTTGAAGGTCGAAAAATTTGTATGTTTTTTTTTTTTCTCTAATTTTGTGTATTCACTGAGACATATTGAATATTTTTTCTCAGGTTCAAGCAAACACAAAAGGGCTAAGGTCTTCTCAAGCTTGTCTTAAAGATCCATACAGAAGCCAGTTTGAATGTCGTATTGCATATTCAAGAAAATTTGTTGTGGAAGATACATCTACAAGTAAGTAAAAATGTTTTGTGACAATGTTCTCGCTTCAATTTGCCATTATGGAAGATATAATGATTTTACTTCTGATTTTGGATCAAAAATTTATCAGAGACTTACATAGAAGTTTTCAAACAATCAGTAAAATTTCTACAATTTGAGAAAAATTGTTAAAAAATATCCAAAATAAAACTTTTTATTCAACTAGTGGTTGTGTGTAAGGTTGTATAAAATTTAAAAAGTAATTTAAAAATTAAAAAAGGAATTAAAATTTTAAAAATCAAGTACATTGGATTGTGGAATAGAGTTTTACTACTTTCTAATTTCTCCATTTTATTTTACTGTGGCAAAGTATGACACATACTAAAACTGTATCCCATAATCCTTTGTACCAGCTATTTAGAAGGGTGTGTGTGAGGTTGACAGCTCCTTTCAGACTATGAGAGCCACATACCCAATCCCTCTTTCAAGCAAGCATCCTTGAATAGGATCAAATACCACGTGCAGCTGAGAGTCACCCAAATGTTAATAAAAATAAAGGGAATAATTGTTCATGCTAGCCGAAGCAAACATTTATTCAGCAAACTGATGGCACAAAGAAGGGGATGGTAAAGGCCCAGATCTTAGATCTTGTGTTTGTCTAAATGATTGGTTTAAACCATCTTCAAAGGACCTATCTGCCTAATGACTGGGACCATGTGTTACATTTATGTTAATGTTCATTCGATTTATGGTTCATTGTGAAACAAGTGTTGAAAATAAGTGTCTTAGCTTTAATTCTTTAAAGCTTCTTTCCCTCTTTGTGACCAATGCTTGAGACTCCTTGGGACCTCCTGCAGCCTGGAGACCATCACCCTAATGGAAAAGCACTTGCTCACATTTTGTTGCAAGAATTCACAGAGAAGTTGTAGCACAAAGGTCGTAATTACAATATTTTGCAAGGTTTTAAACATGTTTAAAAACCTTGCAACCTCTGGTGATCTCCTGGGAGGTCTTCCAAGGAACCCCCTCCCCCATCACCAGATTGCCTTCTGGAGATTGCAGGAGTGTGCAACAGCTTGCAGGTATTGGTTGCTATGTAGGTAGGCTTGATTGTTATCATGACCCACTTTTTCCCTGACTTCATTCTCCTTTCTTTTCACCTAGAGCCATCCGTTTTTACGACAATTCCAACAACTGTAGATGATGCCTCAGCAGACCAACCATCATTGTTGTTCCTTGTGGCTCTAATCATCGTAATCACAGCTGCAGTGATTACCTGTTTTGGTACTTTCGTCTGTGTCTGGCAGATTTTCAAACACAGAAGTTCTAAAAAATACATACCTGGTGAGACTTTTAATTCTGATAGTGACAAGTTAGTGCTTGATATTGCTCTGGTCAATTCAGTGGTAGCTTTTGTTACAATAGTCTTTACAACCAGGGCTGAAATTTAGCACAAGTCCTATTGTCCTTGAGGAGTAAAAATTGCTTCGGAAAAACTCTTGCTCTCTTTGGGTTTGTAGATTCTATTTGTAATTGACTAGCTCTCTACCTCTGCAAGGAAAAATGTTGTAAACATCCTCGTAAAAGTGGTATAGGAGCAACGGTAGGGAATATATGGACTGCCATTCATCATTGAAACATAGAAATGAAAAAATACAGAAAAAAAGTTTATTTTTGTTTTCTATGGTGGAGACATAGATGTAGGTTAATGGTGGTTGAGCTTTTCGTTCTGCTTCACCCCACTTTCTCAGTTAAATGGAGTTGGATGGAGTTTTATGGCCCAGTTTCCAACCTATTGGTTCAAGTCGAGCCAATCACTGACTTTTTTCCAGTTGTGGCTCACTGGCTTGTTTTCCCTACTCCATTTCTTATGCGGAGCATCACGCAAAATGGCTGAAGGTTCCATTTTTAGGGTTCTTTGGTATGACTTGACCTGGGAAAGGGAACCTGGGCCTTCTGTGTGAGAGGCAGATGCTCTTACCTACGGTTTAGACCAAATGCAGTACTCCACTTCCTCATAGTTCAAACTCACTCAACACTTAGTAGTATCTAGCCCCTTCAGTCACAACCAAGTTAATTGCCTCAGGCATACCCTGGTGAGCATATTAGGCCCTGATGTGTTGTCACTTAGATGGAGTTTATGGCCCAGTTTCTAACCAATTGGATCAAGTTGAGCCGGCCACAGCCTTTTTTGTGGCTTACTGGCTTGTAATTTGTCATCCGAATCCTTTCAGTGCATGCTGTGTTATATGAACTTTTCCGCCTTCTTTTAATTTTATGTCTGTCAAAGAGCTGTGCCAGTTGAGAATTTTGGTAGGCTCTGATTAAAATGATAGTTGGGGGGTGACAAATGACTGCGGTAATCAGACTTCATCAGGGTTCGCACAGGTCCTGGAAAGTCAAGAAAAACTGAAATATGAATTTTCAAGCCTGAAAAGTGGGGGAAAATGAGGAATGTTTCAGGTTAGTTCAGGAAAGGAACTTGCTGTTTTGATTTTCCCAAATTTCATACATTATTTTGTGAAAAAAGGTGGAAATATGGCTACTCAGTGCTTTCAAAGCAGCTCATGGAGTTTGTTCATGAAATTCAACACTTTTTTCAAAAGCTGTTAAGTTTTCTTCACAGAGCCATGACAAATGTTCAAACTTACACAATCCACATATCCTTCATAAAAATAACTCTTTAATGAGTGAGTTCTTAACTGCTCATTTCTTTTTTCAAAAATGCATGACCAGACATTTTTTAAAATTATGCACAAAACTGTTACAAGTCAGGACACCACAGAATTCAACATTTTAACTTCTTCTCTAATTATTGGATATGACACCTGACTAATCATTGCCAATTTTAGTAATTTCCATTTGGTGGTACCCTTCAGGGTTGTTTGATTTAAATCACCTTGATTAAAATCATGATTAAAGTCATGATTTTAATTGGAAAAAAATCATGATTTAATAAAAAAAATCTGATTCAAATAGATTTATTTGATTTAAATCACTGATTTAAATCATGATTTTTTTAGAAAAATAAAAAAAACCAACAACCCTGGTACCCTTAAACACTCTCATTAAGTTATCGATACAAACTAAATGAGCCCCTTTAAAATGATATGCAAATATCAGTCAAGATCCCTAAAAGTCATGTGAAAGCAATAGAGTTTCATAATTTTCAATTGGTGTGATCGTTGCTTTTTAATAAAAAGACACTTTACTTAGTGTCTGTACAGAACTGCACTATGCAGCAGTTGTGCCCAGAAGCAACAAATGGCTAGTTTTCATTGCACAAGAGGAAAAAAATGAGTAAAATCTCATCTAATTACATGCATACTATAATCTTCCTTAACAATTTATTTTCTTGAACAGCTATTGATGATGTAACAGTTGCTGGATGGGATTTTGAGCCTAGGACACTTTGTAGAGAACCCATTCAAGGCCATGAAGTTCTGGATACTAGTGTCTGTGGAGATTTATCTACAGGAGACTTAACTGATTGTATGTCCATGGGTGCAATATCAGAAAGTGTCGCTGGAAATCATTTCAGCCAATACGCGTATGTCCAATTAAGGAAGACTTCTCCTGATGCCAACCGTCAAGAATTGGCACACACAGACAGAAGACTGCTAGATTATCACTACCTACAAAGTGTGGAGCAAGAATTAATACATACTGATGAAGGGTACTCTGAGAATGGTGCACCAATTAACTGGGATGATTGGCATGTGAAGAGGCACCCCGCTGACAGACAGGACAGTGGTATCTCAATTGCACATCATCTGAATGAAAATCTTGATGATATCACAACCATTAGCGATGGAAGCAGTCTACATGATAGAGGGCAGTATTTCAATAGAGGACATCTTTCATTAGAACATGTTAATGGAGTTAAGTACCATGCAATACCACAGTCACCTTTGTCCGAATTGGTAACAGAAAAAGTAACAACAGTTTAGAGAAGTTGTCCAACAAGGATGATGACAGATTTTTGTTCCATTGTAGGACCTTTTCCAGGGTCATTTCTGAGGAAGACAGTGGCAGAAAGATCGTCCATTGACTCAGATATTAGATTTTCTGCCAGTCTGTGGATGATACGGAGTTTTTCAGTTGATGCTATATCTGAAGTTGTGCTCTTTTACAAAATCGTGGAGGAGAGAGTGTTCATCTGCAAGAGATGGAGAGAGTGTTCAATGCTTGGTTTTAATGAACAAAGACCTATTGTAAAATGAGAAAGGTTGTGAGTCAGATATTCCAGAATCCCTGCTTCCATGACGTGTCTCAAATGTACTTAACCAAGTAATTATTGTGCTATTATTAATTTGTCAGATAAAGTACATATTTCACTTCTGTTTTTGCAGTATGCACTTTGTACAGGACCTATCTTACAGTTTGTTGTGTGCACTGTAATCTAGGGTCAGCCAGACACTCATATAGTTGAATGTAGGTGGTACTGTTGGTTTTTTCGTGGTAATCTACAAATTGGGTTTTCAACCCAAGTTTTGTAGCACAGGATCTTTGTGGTCTCTCCTAAGATCCACCCTTGGGTCCCTGTTAGGTCTAGTTAAAGCAGAGTTGCCCAACCTATGGTCTGACTATGGTCCGGCTCACCCCAAGGTTGCGTCGGGCTTGTGAGAAATGATCCAGAGTGCAATTTTTCATTGAGCCGATTAACTGATGACAACTTAAGGCTATGCCGTTTGGTATGGCTAGGGATCAACCATTCCAATATTTAATAAAACTGAGTAGTCCTCATTACAATAGTATTTGTTTCTTCTCGTGACAATACACAAACTGTGATATTCTCTGCTGTGCATGAGGCTCCACATTAGCAATGGCATCCGAAAAAAAAAAATTAAGTGCCCCACAACTGAATAAAGACCATGGGTGCCTAAGATTAAAACCAGAAGGTTAAAAGTTGAGCTGTAAAACTTAACCAAACCATATCAAATCCAGCATGGTAAAGAAGATGTGTAAAGAAGGGTATAATTTTTTGTTGAAAATGTAAAAATATTTTTATAGTGCAAAAATATTTTGGTATAATATGAAGGGGATGTTTTTTTTTTTTTTTGGAGGGGGGGGAGGGGGGCTAAATGAGTGAAAGTGGGAAGTATCAGGCAAGGTTTCCTATGCTACCGTGTTAATGGCATGCATGTGGTTGGTGAATTGTCTCACTAAGCTTCAATAATTTGCAAGAAAACTTCTGGATAAGTCAGATGTATTCATTCCTGGAATCCTTGATTTTAATTTTTACAAAAATCGTTTCAAATTCGTTTGAAATAATGGCTATGAGCAGCTTTTTTTGTTTTACAGAAGTATTTATTCATTTATATCATACCAAATTTGACTGTGTCATCAAGAATAATTTATCACCTTTTTACTTGATCATCCATAAATAATTTCTAAACTTGTTTCATAGCTATATATCATAAAAGTTATAGCCTGAGCAGGGCAAGGTTTTACCCAACTAAAAGTTGTTTGTCTTGCCTGACATAACTTGAAAATATTGGGAGCAGTGAGAGTGTACTGTACACCTTAGCTGTACTATAAGCTGTCAACCTAACCCATACTAGACAAAGCGTCTCTTTATACTGCAGTTGGTAATTATCAAATAATATATCCCTGTGGGGCGGAGGAAAGTGGGGCAAAGATTTCCTGTAAAAGGAAACTTGGCCAGCTGTAGAAACATTTAAAGGGCATGAGCAGTCATCCCAAATTGAAGAAGTGTAGGAGACTGCCCAGTTTCATGATTGGCTGTTGGGAGTCATGTGACAACATTTTTTCTCTTCAAATGTGAAATTTACCAGAAGTTACTAATTGGTTTACCTTGAATATGCAATAGTTAAGTCATAAAATGTAATTAAAGATACTTTGAAGAGAAATAAGATAAAAATTGAGTTATTTAGCTTCTTCTTCAAAATAAGTTTGGGGGGACTGCTTCTTACCTTTAAGTAGCCTTTGCAACTAGTTGCAAGCAGATGCGCAATGCAGTTTCATGCGACCGAACATGTTTGCTCCCATGAAAGATGAAATTGAAACAAACAAGTGACAATAATGACAAGACTTCTGGAATGAAGCCAGCGAAGTTCAGTTAATCAAAATGACCAGAACACATTTCTGTCTCTTCAACGTAACAAATTAAGAGTATGTTAAACATTAGAAATTTGTGTGAATAGCATCATGGACCTGCGACTTGTTGTATAATGTGGACACTATGTATGGTCTGAAAACTAGTAAGTCATCAGTCGCACCACTACAAGACGGTCTTGTTGCAATAAGTCGCGTCGCATGGTGTGGATGGGCTGTAGACAAGGTGGGTAGAAATTTGCAAAATTCCATCAAGTGTAATGTTTGGTTTTTTATTTTTCTGAGAGAATTTGAAAGGCACTTGTCATTGTTCTGCACCTGAAAGTCTTTCATCTTTTAACAAAGACACATAACCTTTTATCATGCTAAAGGAGACATGTCACACTGAGGGCACTTCAACATATTAATTTTTAATCTGCTTTTTCTGTATCAAAAGAGTGTCTATTATTTGCTTCCTTTTCCCACGTTGTGGATTTGGTGGTGCGCGACAAGAATGTTAGTAGTTATGGGGGTGTATATAACTAAGACTATAGAGCTTTGCTGATGCAAAATTGAAGAGTGCCCTCAATTTGATTCAGCATGATAAGGGTTAATAATTTTTTATTTCAAATTTTTGCAGTATGATATAATTTTACGGTCAAATAAGTGTGTCCTATATATTCCGTTAGTCCTTCAATTCAGAATGAAAACTGAGTTGGATCTTCTTTTGTAATGCAATACAGAACAGATTTTTATGTCATTGTTTACATTGTGATATGTACTAAAATATATCAATGCCAGAATATGTGAAGACAATATGTGTATTAAAGATTAATTTTGTATTGGTGCAAAAATATTATTAGAGCATTTTTGTCATCAGGTAGTCTATTTCTGAGAAACGTTTGGAATTTTGAAGGTAATTGCTAGCGTTTACAACTGACATGAGATATATCAGATTGGCTTTATGCACTGAAGGTTGTTATGCAAGAAATGGTTTCTGAAAGAATTGTTATTAGTCTTATTTAACTGCTTTCGATCCTGTGATGAAAATTCAGTTATTTATTTCTTGAAAAGATTGATTGATTTCTGGAATGTTTTCCTTGATTTGTCTTACTTCGCTGAGCATGAGCCCAGTTTATCCATAGTCTGCTACTTGAGTAAAGCAGTACACATAGTGTAGAAGTTGTACATTCTTGTTGTTAAGGGGAATAGGTGCAATGCATGGAAGTGCACAGCTTGCTAGTTGAAATTTCAAACATGGCCAACTTCAATGTACAGTATATAGATATAATGCTAATTCCCACAAAGGGCAAAAAAAAAAATTAATAAAACACATAAAAGATAGAACTCACCCTAACGTCTTAACATGTGACTAAAGTTATGTCAATGGCCAACCATCCGTTCGTGTTAACAGCTCGGTGTCCCCAGTAAACCCAGTTCAACTTGGTTGGTTTATCATGGATGTTGGACAAAACCAACTGGGACTAGTTGAACCCAGTTAATTCAGGCAACCAGGTACAACTGGAATTTGTACCGAGACCAGCATGTTTATACCACCACTTCCCTATTTCCCATTCCTTCCTGTGGGTAATTGGGCATTGTAGATAATGCCCACAGTATTCCCATCCTGTCATATGAAGAGGTGAATAAACTAAAGGGAGGACCTGAACTGTATTTGAACTTG
The DNA here is from genome assembly GCA_037179385.1 of Holothuria scabra. Lineage (NCBI taxonomy): Eukaryota > Metazoa > Echinodermata > Holothuroidea > Aspidochirotida > Holothuriidae > Holothuria > Holothuria scabra. Next base: position 48,681,529 of record CM074181.1, read on the forward strand.
AAAGATATATAACTAACTGCACAACCTACCTGTACCCATCTAGATGACATTATACTATAAAAAATACTAGTAATAATGCTATTTGTGGAGTGCTTTTCAAAAACACCCAAAGCACCGTACAATGCATTCAAATGTAGAACATTTTCAAAAACACCCAAAGCACCGTACAATGCATTCAAATGTGGAACATCCATGTTGGTGTAGTTCCATTCATTTCTTCAGTGTAGAATTCCTTTTGTGCAATGGAGTAGCTGACTGTACATTCACATCCAAGGAAGGGGAAGTGTGGCACCATTGTGTTAATAATGACTTTTTGGACTTCTACTCCCATTCCCCCACCTTGACAAATTTCTGAATATTTGTCAGGGAAAGAAGTTCACACAGATGCAAGACTTGTCAGCTTCAACTGCACTGTAGCCAATCAACAACATTATAACCATCATCATGATCCAGTTTTTGTTAGTTTTAAGTCATTGTACAGATGTGGTTCAGAATTTAAGTTGTGAAAAAATTGTAAAGACGAACTCCAATAGGAGCTTTAAGTAAGAAAATTGTACTTAAACATGTCCACTTAATATAAAATACATTATTACTGAAAAAGAAATATTTTATTTACATGAAAATTTGCCATAGTACTTGTTAGCACAAGTCTTTATAACAATAACTTCAATATGCTTGTCAAGTACCAGTTAATTGTTTCTAATGTCTGTCACCATTTCTCACCATGACAAAATTATCATCATAGTTTAGTTTATTGAAAACTTGAAGTGATCTTATTTTGCTGAATGTAGGGAGTTCTAAGAACTTGTGCTTATTCCTTATCATGTGACCACACATTTGTGTACATTAATGATTGTAGTGTTGGTTCTGCAGCTGCAGTGAGGTCAGTTGTTAATCGGCCCGACGTTGCTATGGACCCTTCATATGCTTTGATGTTATGAGACAGCATTTTGCCAAACAAGCACAGTATTGCATGCAAGACACAAATTGACATGTACCCTATAGTAGATTTACAGGAATATCCTTTGTCTTCTAGCAAATTAGTTGATTATATTACTTGGTGTAAGTTGCAAAGGTACATATTTGCCTCTTGTGTGTGCGGGAGGGGGAAGGGACACTTGTTCGACCTTATATACACAGTGCCTATTGTATGTGAATTTGTTATGTCAAAATTATCTTTTTGTGATCCTTAATTGAGCACAAGAATGTAAAAAAATGTGAACACGAGTAGATATAGATGAATATGGACAGTCAAGTGATGGTCTGATTTTAGTCAGACATAACTGTGGTCCATCACCTTTTGGTCTTTCGATTTCGTCCCTTACATGTGTTGTGGATAGTTGTACACTAAATTTTATCTTAATTCCCTCAATTTCAGTGAATTCAGTGAATATGAAGATTTGAAATTCATTAGACAACAAATGTGGATCGTGTAAGGCTGATGGACCCCACTATTGCCTGCCCACAGTCACAAAACACAAGCACTGAACGGATTTATCTATAGACTCATTCATGTTTGCAATCAAAATGGCCTCTCAGTTGTGTGAAAACTGAATTGATAAAGTGCACTTTATAAATTTTGTCTCAATGAAATGTAGATTCTGATTTGTCTACATTGTGTGTGCAATCGCAAGATCCCTGGGTGCCCAGAACCTAACATGTACGCATATGTTCTTGCACATTCTCCATGTCAACCAGTGACATAATCATAAATGACTCTATTGGTACTCTTAGAGGAAGTCATACTGTCCACATATATTCCAGGATATTCTCAGTTGATCAGTTGTTGAAATTCTATCATTTGATTTTTGACAAAGTGTATGTTATATTGCCGAGACAAGCCATGGATGGCGAAATTCATCTTAAAGAAAAATTATCATATCATGTACTCAGTAGTAGAGTGCTTAGAAAGTTGAGTTAAAAAAAAAAATTTTTAACGCTGTAACATAGAAAAACTCTTAACAGGCTCTATTTTAAGTGTAGATGAACTCCAGATGTTGTGGGGTAGAACACCAATCTCCACCCTATCCTAGCTCTGCCAATTTTTAAACCTCTAGTTTCTTCTCATGAGAACATACTCTTCACAAAATATTACTTAAGAAGAGGGTATCATTGTTTGTTGCAGCTTAGTGTGTGTTATGGTATGGTAAAATGTTTTCTTGTTTTATGGAAAATAACTCATGGAGTGAATATACATAGACAAGTACAATATTTTCAAGTTGAAGTTATTATAAATATCTGTGGATAGTAGATTTTAAACTTTTATCAAGAATCACTGATAATTGTGGAAACCGTTTCCATAAACTTTTCCTTCCATCTGTGCCTTGTTCTTAAAGTCTTTCTTAGAGAGTAGATTTATGCAGTATATTAGATTTAAAACCAGTTGGGTGTATCATTTGATGTTGTGTAAGTGTTGAAGAGAACATCACAGCAACTGAAACAAGATTTCACAATGGTAAATATCTAATAAAGTATTCATTAATTAGTCTGTCATATTTCCATTTTCTTGGGGAAGGGGGGCGGGGGTGGAAATACTCGTATAAATGACAAAGCCATCTCTTGTATATTGAACTCGGATAGTTTTACGTAAAAAGCTGTAACAACCATTTCCTCTCCAAGCTGTCTTAAACTGCATTCCAGCATAGGAAATTAATTTCATTCCTCTTTCTCTATCCTTTATTTTCCTGTATGTGTTTAAGAAGTTTTGTATTTGGGTGAATTTGTATTATCCCGTATTTCCTCCTATATACACTTGAAATCTCCATTCACCTACAGTAAGACCTGGCAAATTTTTAGCATGGTGTGGAGGGCGCCCTTCAACAGGTGAATTCAAGAGATTCATTCATGCTCTGTATTTGCTTTCATATGTATCAGCAGGCTTGTTACTGCATGTAAGTTGCAAATATAATGACATTTGGGAACACCAGTGTTACATTGGCAAGTGTAGATTCTAGCTTCATGCAATATCTATTATAACTTTGTCATGATAGGCTATGTATAGCATCTTATGATGAATATAGTATGTTTCTAGCAGTCAAAGTGTGGCAAGGTATTAATAACCCTTGAGATTTCCATGTCATCCAGTAAGAAAAATTAAAACCTGTTCATGTATTGTGAAGTGGATCTGATAGAGAAGGAATTTTTCAAAATTTTCTCTCTAATGGTTTTGAGCAGTAAATACTATCTTGTACAAATGTGTCATACCTCACATGCCCAGTATGCCATACTATCGGCTCCTACAACACTTTCTTAAGCAATACAATTCTTGTCTATGGTCCCACATAGGCAGTTCTTTACAATGTTGAACATCTACAATCGCCGCCAAAACAAACGAAACAAAATCCCTCCATAGCAGATGTTTCATTGCCTTTTATCGATCTCACATGGCAGTCACTCTCCCCCTTTCCCCCTCTTCAATGTTAGTCGGGAACACTGACCAGTCCTGAGTATTGCAACATTGAAACGGAGGAAAGGAGTTTGTTTCATTTACTTTTGGTGGCAATTGTAGGCTATTTTGGTGCTTACATCTGATGTATGTTTTAAGTTGCTGTTAATATGGTATTTTAGTTACCCCAATTTGGATTAGTGAAGTTAGTAGTCTATCCTGTTTCACAATTGGCTCTTGAAAGTCATGTGATCATATTTTTTTCCACTAAATTATGCAATTTAGGAGAATATCACATTGGTTTGTCTTGAATATTCAAAGTTTAAGTCCTGAAGAATCATGAAAGATACTAAAAAGAAAAGCAAGAAGACATTTTGGGATGCAGCTGTTGTTTCTGAATAAGTTTGGGGCAACTGCTTTAATTGTCCATTAATGTGGTAGTTCTGACTGAAAATGTCAGTTTTAGGTTTGACCCTCATTGCCAGTAGAAATATATCAGTGCAATGATATCTTTTTCTCACTTTTTTGCAAATTAGTAATCAAATTCAGTACTGGCTTATCATTTGATACAAAAACCTACCAAAAATGGGACAGACTTATGTAAGACATTTCACAGTACCTTATGGTTGCTGTCCGTCCCAGAGCCAACTCTGGGATGGAATCCCAGAGCCAACTCTGGGATGGACAAAGAGGGTAGGTAAAATTTTTGCCCCCGGAAGATAAAAAGTCCTATTGCCTTTAATGCCTTTTAGTTTATCTGAGTACCTCATGGTGCCTGTCAATCCTGTAGCCAAATGTTGGGGGACATAAAATTTTAGCCTCTAGAAGATAAACAATTTTCATTGCCTTTAATGCACTTTAGTATATCTCATTCTCCTGAATAATTATTTCCCTACTGGTAGGGGTTTTGTTCCTCCCTTCCCCTCCTCAGTACCCTGTCTTGTTGTCAGCCTGGTAGTTAGAATCTTTTTTCAATGAAAGAGTCAGTTTATATAGAATATTATGATAATAAACATGTTATTGTAAATTTTTACCTCAAAATTGTTCACAACAAAAGAGTGTATAAAACAAAAGGTTGTCACTATCTGTATATCATTTGTATTGTCTATGTTTTGTGTATGTTTTAGTCCATAAACCTTGCCAGGGAAAAAAAAACAAAGGCTACAAATGTGACCAATCAAAAAGTCTTACAATCATGTGTGAAACCTTTTGTACTCGGAAATTAATAAAGACACAATGAAATACACTTGAATACATTTCTTCTCCATTTTATAGTTTTTATGCTTGTGTGTAATTGTTCACTAGCAAAGCATTCTGGGAATGGATCACAGGTAAAGTTGTACCTCTTCCTAAGTGGCATACAAGTCCTCCAAATTTATGTCCCATACACGGTCATTTCCAATGCAGCCAATGAAATTCAGTGTGGAAATAGTGCACTCCACTGAACAGACTACTGTTACTATGCATATGCACACATGTGCAAAGTGGTTGTCGAGGGACATTTGACCTTATGACCGAGCCGGAAGCGCCAAATTTCCTATCTCGTTCATTAACTTTCATACTAATATGAAGGGGTGCAATGATTTATACCAGTTTGGCTGTTTAGAATTGGAAGAAAGTCCTGTCAAACCTTGGCCAAGGAGGGGGGAGCAAATACACTTGGCAGGAATAATACACCTTCAAGCAGACTCTTTTCAATGCACATGTGTACTTACGCAAAGTGGTCATCAAGGTACATTTGACCAAAGCCAAAAATGCCAGGTTTTTGATCTGGTGTGTTACCTTTCATATTAAAGGCCCAGTTCTCTCACCCCAAACAGTACAAATTCTCCTTGCCTTCTTAATTGAGCCCCTCCCACCATCATCCAGGTACAATCTCAGTTTATTGCTTCAAGGTGAGTATGGAAAAACTCAGTTTATATAGTCAAAGAACTCTCAGTACTGTTCATGCCATGTAATATAAGCTTTGGTACTCTGCTACCAAAATTGTAGTTTGGGGTGAGAGGTTTGGCCCTTTAAAACAAAGTCACCCAGCAAATGTGTCTTAACAGAAGGGCCTCCCTGACAGACACCTAGGAATTCTCCAATTTCCTTTAGCTTCATGCATATCAACCCATCAGATTCCATGAAAAAGTGTCAAGTCCTTGGAATTCATCTTGCACCCCTTCAATACCTCTATTGGCTTGTTGTTCCTAAATGAAGTTGTTTCTTATGGAAGCCCATTAGTGTTGGATATTGCGTGGTACGGGATCAAGTTCCAGGCAGAAAAAAGACAGGAGAGTTCAGTTGATTTTAAAATATTTATTTGATGATTTTAGTTCCACAAAAAGTAAGTTGAATTAATTATTCTGCCAGCCTAATACGATTCCTAAGATATGTGTATCCCTCTGCGTCTACGGCACGAGTCTCCAGCTCGCAGGCTTGGTCTTGTGAATCGTGCGAGCTCTGAACACATGCAGTCCCCTGATTGGTCAAATGTTATGACGCACCCATATGAATAATTATTAAGATATAAATGACCAATGAGGAGGCTGCAAAGGGGGAAATTGGCCACACCTCGAAAATATGGGTTGCAGCTTGCACGTGGAGCTACGGCAATGTGATATGTCACGTCCACTGGTAACACGTGACGGGAAACAGGAAGGGCCCTGGGAATCTAGAACAAAGGGAAGGGAGCGTTGCTTGTAAACAACAAGATGGCGTCTGGTAAAGGTCATGGAGAGTGCACCATACTACATGACATTAGCGCTATATGCAAAATATTTTTTAATTCAATATCAGGAAGAACTAATTCATTTCAGAAAATTAATTTGTTGCTAGTAATGTAGCAATAATTTGTTTTTACTAATTAGTCTTTCCCATGAAGGACTTAACAATTTTTAATACAAATTAATAACCCATAAAATCAAATAATTAATACCTAAAAATTGAATATTTTTCACATGGCAATGAATGTGCTTTCCTAGGATTGTAACTTCTTGTAGTAGAACTATGATCAAGAGAACCCTACCTGCCCTTTGACCAGCTTCATTTATTTGAATTCAAGTAAATCTATGTTTGTATTAGCGCAAGGAAAGTCCAGCAATTCAATGATTTTTTTTTATATAAACATCTGCATTGGAAAAATCGTGTTGAAATGCAACATAATGCTGTTGTTTACAAAGACCCTTTTGTGCACAAAAGGTGATAAAAGATTATTTAATATTATAAATTTAAATGTAAAATTGTACCAAATAATTTGATAGCTGACTTGAAAGAAGGCATGTCGAAAACATGTAATAAAAAAACAAAATGAACGAAACAAAATTCAATTCCTTAATCCTCTGCAACTGCTATTTGGGGAAAAAGGTGATGGTTGTTAATGATATTTTTGATGAAGGTAATTACTCATTATTGTTTGAGATGTTTATAACAAGACAATCAATTAACATAAATCCCTTTTACCCTTTTTGGCCTTATTTCAGCCATACCTACTCCCTGGAAAAATGCATGGTAATGACTTGAATAACAACGAAACTCCAGTTCAGATTAACCACCCTTTCTTTACTAGACAACTTATAAAACCTAAATTAATTCTAATATTATCCCCTCAATTGCTTTTAATAAAACGGATAAAAAATCTGACCTATAGAGACTATTGGGATATAGTTTTTCAGATACTATTTTATTCTTTATTATTAACAAAGGAGATTGACTTAACGAAGGTGATTGACTTAGTCAATTGCCTGATTCTGGCCAGCATCTTAATCCATAACTTTGTTGGATCCATGGTGACCACTTCCAACCCTTAAGAGGACTTACTTGGGGAAAGAAAGTTTTTCGGACCCAGACTGGATTCCTCTTCAGCTGTATTAAGGCTCCCCTCCTGTCTCCTCTGGAAACACAGACAGCAGTAGCATTTCTCTGAATAGAGCAGCAATATACTGTTGTATGTGTTTCCAGAGGAAGCTGAAACATATCAAAACTTTGTCCCATAGGGCCTAATTCTTTGTGTGTGCTAATTGGAAAAGGATCTATTGTTTGAATTTAGAAAGAGTTTGATTGCAGTAAGTTCTTTTTTGTGTCCTTCAAAAGTTCAAAAAGGGGAGGAGCCCTTAATTATCTCAAAGAATGTGTGGTTTGCAGACTGTATTGATACAACAAGGAACCCAATTTTCAGTTATTATGGGGATACCCTGTAAGAAGCTGTTGGCACTCTCTCTCTGTTAAAGGGCAAGAGCAGTCGCCCAGACTTTTTTGAAAACGGTAGCTTTATTTCACACTTTTCTGCGTATTTCTTTTCAGAGCATCTCCTATAATACATTAAAACTTCAATATTGCATATTGGAGGTTAGCAAAGCAGTTACTATCAGTGAATTTTACAACTGAGGAAAAGAAAATATTGTCACATGACTCTCAGGAGCCAATCATTAAACAGGACAGGATACTACACTACTTCAGGTTGGAGTGAATACTCTTGCCCTTGCTGCACGGCCTAGTCAGTTAAGAAGAGACCCAGTATAGCCTGACTGAAGGTCTCCCTTTTAGAATGTTTACCAGGCTATGCTATGAATGTACGCAATAATTGCATTCAACCAAAAAGCAAATTATTGAATAGAAAGAATATCAATTGTGAATTGTACTGAAAACACTAGATCTGAAATCCCTTTTGTCAGTTGGCTTTACATGGAAAATCCTCCACATACTTTCCCAGGACAACTCATGCATTGCTGTGATCTCAGTTTTGACACTCCTTCTTGAGTTGTTTCCTAGTACTTTTATATATGCCTGGTGTCAGACAGCTCCATATCCCCTCAAGGTTGTGATAGTTAGGGTCAAAATTTGATCAATCAATCCTATGCTGCAGGGCAAAACTACCTTTTTCAAAAGTCCATTTTATTGCAAACAATGCATCATTGTGGTAACCCCCTAGTCTGGGTAGGTAGGGTTCCCTCTTCCCCTCCTGAGTGCTTAGGAGCTATTTTACTGATTCTGGTCCTTTTGCAAGAGCATTCTGTATCATCCTAGTGTAATTTTAAATTCCAATGCAACCATGCTTGAAATAATGACAGGTTAGGCAAAATACAGAATGTGTTTACTGTCCCTACTCAAATTTGGGAGGAATATTTGTCTCCCTTACTCCTAATGATAAATCACTTTGAAAGCAAATTTAAGGAAAAATAAAGTTTTGATATGTCAGAAAATGTTGTACCCTAAGAATTTTTGTGTGGTTTGCATTCAACTCCTTTTTATGGTTATCAAGATATAATAAAAATACTACTACTACTACTACTACTACTACTACTACTACTACTACTAATAATAATAATAATAATAATAATAATAATAATAATAATAATAATAATAATAATAATAATAATAATAATAATAATAATAATAATAATAACAATAATAACAATAACAATAACAATAACAATAATAATAATAATAATGATAATGATAATGATAATGATAATGATAATGATAATGATAATGATAATGACAATGACAATGACAATGACAATGACAATGGCAATGGCAATGGCAATGGCAATGGCAATGGCAATGGCAATGGCAATGGCAATGGCAATGGCAATGGCAATGGCAATGGCAATGGCAATGGCAATGGCAATGGCAATGGCAATGGCAATGGCAATGGCAATGGCAATGGCAATGGCAATGGCAATGGCAATGGCAATGGCAATGGCAATGGCAATGGCAATGGCAATGGCAATGGCAATGGCAATGGCAATGGCAATGGCAATGGCAATGGCAATGGCAATGGCAATGGCAATGGCAATGGCAATGGCAATGGCAATGGCAATGGCAATGGCAATGGCAATGGCAATGGCAATGGCAATGGCAATGGCAATGGCAATGGCAATGACAATGACAATAGTAATAATAATTAGAATAATAATGGAAGAAGGCCTTACATACTGGTTCTAGACAAGCTGGCAAGGAAAGTCACCATAATTGATGTTGCGATCCCACTTGACAGAAATGTCAAAGAGAAAGAAAAAGAGAAGGTCATGAAATATCAAGATCTGAAACTTGAAATACAGAAGTTGTGGGATGTGAAAGCAGAGGTGATACCAGTGGTGATAGGGGCACTTGGTGCAGTCTGCACTAGCTTGGAAGGCCACCTACAACGAATACCAGGTGGCACAACAATGAGACAATGATGATGATGATGATGATGATGATGATGATGATGATGATGATGATGATGATGATGATGATGATGATGATGATGATGATGATGATGATGATGATGATGATGATGATGATGATGATGATGATGATGATGATGATGATGATGATGATGATGATGATGATGATGATGATGATGATGATGATGATGATGATGATGATGATGATGATGATGATGATGATGATGATGATGATGATGATGATGATGATGATGATGATGATGATGATGATGATGATAATACGGTTTTTATAAAGTACCTTACACAAAGAGTCTCAAAATGCTGATGTTAGCAGGATACCCCTCCTCCCTAAAATTGATCCAGTTTGAGGAATATAACACAAGATATGCATTCCCCATAAAACTAAGTGATAAAAATACTTTGAGGCCTACATTTACACATCACCATAAATTAACAGCACTCTTTGCATATACTTCTCAAAGGGGAAGGGGAAACTCCAGGATGACATCCAATGACCTGGGTCATGCTTTAACATTTTGCATCATATCCCCCCTAAATGCTCTCAAATCAGCGTCCTTGGCAGGCTGCCTCAATATATCAATCTCTGCAAAGTTTTTGAAGTGGTATACCACCCTACAGGTTCAGTCATTATAAATTTACTATTGTGGTGGGGCAGGGATTATGACCAGTGGCATATGCAGACAAGATACTGCAGGGGGAAGGGAATGGGCAAAATGGCTTCAGTTTCATGGGACCAAATGTGTATTGCTCAATGACAACTTGAAAATTTTCAGGCCCTTCCCCCCCCCCCCCCTCCCCTCACTCATCTGCCTGACTGTGGGGCCTGGCTTAGGAGACTCAAAAGTGTGGTCCTTTTGCTTTCCAAGATATCTAGGATATCTAGCAATTACAGAAAAGGTTCAAAAGAATTAGTTTGAAGGAGCTGTCCAGTACTACACAGCAACTGGCATGTAGCATTAGGAGCACATTACATTATGGATTGAATCAAAAAAATGCAGAGTAGCTCATATTACTTAGCATGCACCGAATGTGTTCTGAATCAACATTAGGACATTGTATGCTCTCTAGGGTCAAATTTTACAGCCTTTGGCAATGCTAAGAAGCTTTTAATGACTTAGAAGACATTACACTTTTGTCTCAATTAACAAACTGAGCTTAAGCATGTCATTTTAAAATAATAGAGACAATTTTAAACTGTCCAATATGTTCTGACTGCAGTTTCTACTGGTTCAATGCAGGATCCTCATCTATTATTTTAAAATGACATGCTTAAGCTCAGTTTGTAAATTGAGACAAAAATGTAATGTTTCCTAAATCATCAAAGGTTCTTGAAATTGTCAAAGTCTGTAAAATTTTGGTTGTATTACTTCAGAGTATGGTATAGTATGTGTAGGCATATGTGAAATTGTACTGTATGTATATACTGTACAGTATATATACACAGTATGTGCACAACTGTATTAAAACTTACAGACTTTGAGGAATTTTTAAAAAATAGTTAGGAATTTGACCCTCAGGATTTTCTAATATCATATAAAGGACAGATATATCTTTCCCAAAAAAATTTTTCAGAATTTTTGAACTTGACCCACATTGACCTTTTTGACCCCAAAGATGCGCCATTTTGTGTGACGACGCAACTTTGCAAGGTGATAAATAAAAAAAAAGTACCTACAACTCTTAAACTTCATGTTTTGTAACAAAGAAAAAATACAGTGACTTTCCATGTCTCTGTCAGTGATATTTGCGCCCCCAAAAATGCTCTGTGTGCTGCAATTCAATAAAAACTGGCATTTTTATGGCAACATTTCTTCAAATTGAAATAAAAGAAATCACTGAAAGTTTCATTCTGTACTGTACAAATATCTCAAAAAATTACAGGGTAGTACACTGGGTAGTACACTTACAGAGATATTGATCCCTAAACTTGGCCAATCGTGTGACGAAAATAGTCAAAAATGCAAATTTGGGCCACTTTAGGAGGCCATAACTCTACAAAACAACATTTGAAAAGCTTCGTATTACAGAAACCTGTTCTTTGGGATAGTTTTACAACATGTTTATATCATTACAGGCTGGTGGGTTATGTATTTGCTGAGAAACTGGTCCTTTAAATTGACAAAAAAGCCAAAATGCCATTTTGACACTGATTTGCGAAATATCAACGAATTTTAGTGCAGTCAAAATTTGAGAAATTTCGCTAAAATTTTTCAGGATATGCTTTTTTCATCATTGTCTAAACATTCAAATATTTTGGGAATTTTTGAGTAGGTCGAGCAACAACTTTCTCAAAAATTAGGTGATTTGACACAAAATGACCCCTGTGGCATTAAGTGCAAATTACATAAACAGTGAGACATGACTCCAATGGTACAATGTATATGTTAATAGCCAATGTGTCAAAACATTTATGAGGCAAACCCTTAATGCCCCCAGTAGATTCCCACATATTTTCAATTGCTTTAGGTATACTAATTTGAAAGCAAGTTTACAGTCATTTGTCACATCAAACTACTATTTTACCAGTAATCGACAGAAATTCTTAATAAGTACGGATTGAATTAAAAAAATGCAGAGTAGCTCATATCACACAGCATGCACTGAAAGGGCTCTGAATCCACATTAGGACATTGTATGCTCTTTAGGGTTGCCATGAAGCAAAAAACTGAAATTATGCATGGATGAAGATGAGTTTAAGATAGTCGTGGAAGGTGTTAGAAGTAAGTGGTAGTGAGGGTGAATGGTGTCTAGGTGTCTAGGGTGAATGAATAAATAGATGCCTTTAAAATGCCACAAATAAAGCAACAAAAGAGTTTTGATGTCAGGAAAAATGATCACCATTGCCCTTTGAATTCCTTAGTCATTTATATAGTTTATAACATGTGTGTAATTCTTTAATTTACCTAAGCTACCCTACCATTTTATACCACAGATTTTGAACTTTTTATGGAGTTGACTGACACTCAAACACATTCCTGTTGGTGTGTGGTTAGAGCTCATCTCACCTAAGTTTATAAGACAGATAATGCGCCTCCATAGAGAAGGATAATTATAGGTTCGTATTACCCTGCTCTATGTGCGCCTCCCACCTTGAACTTACCGGTGCTAAGGTGCTAGCAGACGACACAAAACTTTTATACCGCTATAAATAAACATGAACTTCCACGAAACAGTGCACCTACGTTGGTGGTCTCCACCTGCACCGTGCACATGTACAGTACTATATCAACTGTTCACAGCCTACGCTTGATCGATTCACGTTAAAGTGCATGTACGTTCACAGGTTACTTCATTGTAGAGTAGAAGTCCATGTAATGTAGTCGGCTGTTCGTAGGCTCTGCCCTTGTCGCTGTGGGATATACCTAGTGCACACTGTAGTACAGTACTGTTGCCGCGCCGCGAGATACAAGAATTCACTGAAATAACACTGCTTCAGATTGAGAAAGATACTGGAATGATGGAGCGAGAGCTTCGAGATTAGCTGAACCGTCACAAAACAACATATGAAGTACTGAAAACAAGGGTTGTTCAGAGTTACTTGTAAGCAAATATGCAAATCTTTGTTTGGGTAAGTTTCAGTACTATAATTTTGTTTTGAAATATGACTTGAGTCACTTGTCAGCACTGCTATGACCTAGCCTAGGCTAGTCTAGCCTAGGCTAGGCTACAAAAGTTGAACTCCAGCCTAAATACATGCAGTTGTACCCAGTCCTGAATTTCCTTCATAACGATATTCGGCCTTATGTTGTACACATAGCCTAGGCGTACTAACTTAAAACTTACTTCAGTACATAGGCTACTTGCCTTGTAGCACTAACGTTAGATGCCTCAAACCTTATGAACCATTTTGAAATACACAACTTACTCTCTCCCACCCAGCACGCCTTTCGTAAGTCTCATAGTTGCGAAACACAACTTGTGTCGATAATTGAGGACTGGGCTTCCTCCCTTGATGCCCATAAACAAATCGATGTGTTTATCTTGGATTTTGAGAAGGCCTTCGATACTGTTCCTCATGAACTGCTGAAGACCAAGCTGTATACACTTGGTGTTTCAAACCAGATTCTTCGTTGGGTTGATGACTTTCTTGTTGATCGTAAACAATCTGTTGTTGTCAATGGAACCCGGTCTCCCCCGATGCAAGTCCTGTCTGAGTTCCCCAGGGGTCTGTCCTTGGACCGATTCTCTTCTTGGTGTATATCAATGATATCGTTGATGGTGTTTCTTCCAAGGTTCGCCTTTTTGCAGATGATTGTGTCTGTTACCGTATTATTGAGTCCGATGAGGATTGTCATAAACTTCAGAATGATATCAAGCAGTTGGGGCTGTGGGCTTCCACGTGGGGAATGAGATTTCAGCCCACTAAGTGTAGCGTTATTACTTTTGCTCGGAAAAAAGTCCCATACTTTTTAGGTATGTTCTAAATAGGATTGAGCTCCCGAGAGTAGATAGTATTAAGTATCTTGGAATTACCATCACTAAAGATCTGAACTGGGAGAAGCATATTCAAAACACCTGTAACAAGGGAAATAAGATTCTTGGTATTTTGTATAGAAATCTTTCTTCCTGCCCTGGTAATGTCAAGTTAATGGCTTATAAAGGAATCCTTCGGCCTGTGCTGGAATACGCCGGTAGTGTTTGGGACCCCCACCAGGTTTACCTGCGCGACAGGCTTGAGAGTATACAAAAACGGTCTGCTAGATTTATTGCCTCTGACTATTCAAGGGAGCCAGGCTCAATGACCAAGCTCCTTAAGGAACTAAACCTTCTGCCCTTAACTGAAAGACGGAGGAAAAGTAGATTGATCCTTTTTTCCAAAGGTATGTTTGGCCTGGCTCAGTTACCTGTTGATTGTCTCCAGCGGCCTACTCGTAGAACCCGTTTAATGCATGACCTTCCTGTCTGTCTCCCACATACTAGTACTAACTGTTATAAATTTAGCTTCTTGCCTCGAACCATTAAGGATTGGAATCATCTCCCCCTGAATGTAATGAGGGTTGCCTCTGTCCATAAGGACCCTATCACCTATATTACTGGGCATATTTAGCCTCTCGACGCATGCGTGGTGAAAGAATGTCCTTTGGATGTGTCACCTTTATTGAAGAAGAAGAAGAAGAAGATGGTGAAGAGGCAGTAGGCCTACCACTGTTGTTGGCTTAACATAGCCCTAGCCTAGGCCTACCATTATTTTAGTCGGCTAGCAGTGAAAAAAAAAAGTGGATTGCAAAGTGTGACAAGCATACATGCAAAGCACAGTGGAAATTGCAATTAGCGATCAAAGCCAGTTCAAAACATAAGGCAGGTCTTCTAGCTACTTCTAGGCTAGACCTGACTGACATTTTGTTTTTAGATTCAACAATTGTTTGATTCTCTAGGACTTATTGTCAAAAGATACACTAAGGACAACATCATTGAGGTATTAAGGTCTTAAGAACATAGGCTAGGCCTATGTAAAGTTTGGGGTTCTTGGACGGTCAGAGGTGGTTCCCCACTCGAGAAATGGAGATTTCAAGTGAGTATGAAGAATATAATTAATCAAGAATCTCTGTGATAATTGTTAAAATTAACTGAAAATTTATTTGCCCAGATTTTTCCCTTCACTTAAATCATTCTTGAACATAAGAAGATCAATGTAATGAAGAATATTTAGTTCATGAAGAGCATAAAAGAATTCCGGAATAAATCGAAAATAAACTGGTGATTCGATTATAACCCTTGGAAGAAACTTGAGATTGCCCTTTAAATAAAATGATAAATGTAATTTGAGCTTACATGTAACCCAAGGTAAGCACACAAACTACCTATTTGGCTCAAATCTTAGATGAGAACTATACAAATTGTTTGAAATGCATCTCAAAACCAATGGCCCAAAACTTTAACAAATAAAATTCTTGACTTGAATCATTTTCCTCTCTGTCTGGGACAACCAGAATTCCCATAATGTGTGCGGCTCAGTTACTTGCCATTTGGTCTACCTCCGGAAAATAAAATGATATTCCGGGTGTCACATGATCAATGAAGACACCAAATCTGACTTTACTATCAGCAAAAACACAAAATCAAGACACCAAATCACATGATTTTGTGTTTTAGAGAGAGCGGAGGCACATTTGGTGTCTTCATTGATCACGTGACACCGGGAAAATCGTTTCATTTTCTGGGGGTAGACCAAACGGCAAGTAACCAAGCTGCACACGTAATGCCATATATGGACAGCCAAAATTTAAAAGGTGGTTGCCGTATATGGACAAACATTTTTTCTCAGTAAGAATTAAAAAAGCAATGTACTTTCTCCTGATTGCAAGACTGTACTGCTGACTTTATCTACTCAAGATTTCAACTCTTTCCATCATACAATATTTCAGACTCCAACAATGTTTTTGTCTACCAAACATCACCTCTTTTTGCTATTGAAAACCAATTGTACTAAACATGAACACTCACAGTTTTGTATGCAGTTGTGCAAAATGTTTTGGACAACAAAATTTCCTTTCGGACAACCAGATATATTAATATGGATGCCCTAACAACAACCATAAATTTTTCTGAAAATCGAGGCCTGTTCAATAGATTGACATAATTCTCACAATTCACTCTCACTTCAGTTAATCTCAGCAAGGATCCTTTGACACACACTAAGCTCTCCAGTCCAATGCCAAAGTCCAAGTCTTTAAAAGTATCATCTCTGGAAACAAAATTACATCAAGCCCCCCAAAATGATACTTAGTGCACATAGGGAATCCCTAGGAAAGTAGGCTGTAATAAACACTGAGAGTCATTGTGACATATAGAATTGATAACAGCAGTGCTATAGCAGAATATGCATTCAAAAGGTAAATAAGAAACTGCACCCAATGGCAGTTGATTTGTGCATATGTGAAAATCTTGAAGGCACAATCTCCATTCGAGGACTCGCAAACCCTTTTTAGTTACTCACGCACGGAGCATGCAAGTTGTAGCTGTTGGCAAATCATAACATGCTAAAAATAGATCTTCAGCTAGAGATGTTGATTATAGTAAGCCTGATCTCACCTCTAGGTCTTTATAGAGCTCTTAATTTCGGTGTGTCGCTGCAACAAAAGAGCGTCTCAGGAAGGAACTTTGTCATGAACTTCTCGTGAATAGGCTCATTTGAAGCAAAACTAATGCTCCACTCAACATTACAGTTTCAGTGAAACACAAGTTGAGCCACTAGGTGCTACCTGCCTTAAGAATGTGGACTGTGGTCACAGTACTAATTACCTTTTAACATGCTTCAAAACAGACTTGAGTAGGCAGTAGCTTCTGGATACTAAAGCTCTGAAATTACTTTGTTAACTCATAGCACTTGAGTAAAGACCAAGGTGGCTAGCCGCTTGTTGCAAAACTTAGTGGTAGGTATTTGGTTGTAGAGAAGATGTCTAGACAGTTTTCTCCAGTGTCCTCAAGTTGTGGTTGAATAGAGAGTAGTTGTTGCTAGAAAGAGAAACAGGGTATTCCTGGTCATATAGCATGCCGATGGGTAAGCTGGACTCTCTATTAAACTTGGTTGCGGCTGCAGGTGATTGTAGGGGATTGTAGACTTCGTGCTGACGTCATGAGTCTGTACTCAGTAGCTTACTGTATGTAATATGCTGTGCACTCAGGAATGTGTGTTAGAAGTGCTACAGAACCATGTGTAGCTCATAATCACGCTTCACATTGACACAGCCCAATGTCTAGCTTAAGAGACATACAGCTGTAGAGAAAGTTTGAAAATGAAGTTAAGTGTATGCTCAGGTCTACTTCCCCATTACTCTGTCATTACATACCATGCAAGTTCGCAAGGGATGGACGCTCATGAGTCTGCATATCCCAAAGTTCAACCCCTCACTGAAACAAAATAAATCATCACCAAGTGAACCCAGTATGAAACTAGATCTACCACAGTCATTGAAGAACTTGTCGGTTGGGTGTCGCAGTTGTGTCATGGTAAGTTGTGGTGGTGTGACCCTGGCTTTAGTGAACTAGCCTTAAAAACACAACTGTAATTGAAATTTAGAGTACTTTATAGTTAAAGGGATTCTGCCTTACAAGAATTTAGGTAGTTAGCCTGTCACATCTTTCTTTAGTCAGTACTTCTGGAATAGCTAGAGCTTTCCAATATTTTGACACAATTTACTTCAGGATGAGCAGGCTCTATGCTGTATCCTTTTTAGTTAATTAATGCATATCAAAAACATCTTCGGAAAATTTTATCTTGCAGTAATGAGATTTGCAACAGTTGGTTTATTTTCTTGAGTAAGTAGATACAGTACTTCAGCTTAAGACTATGAATTTAAACTACAGTAGGTTTTCATGCATACACCCAGTCCTGCATATTTTACCTACAGTAACTCTTAGTGTCTTGTTCATATTCACCAAGATTCAGATCAGCTTGAAGTAGCTTTGGATAATTTTCTTTCTGTAAAATTTGGATAATTTAAGGGATTCTAAAAAGATTTCAATGAGTCTAGAAAATTAAGTTCTTGAAATTGGAAAAATGCATTGGTAAACCTTCCTCAAAATTTCTGTCAAAATTGCAAAAATTCACAATTTGAAAAATTCTTGTCTTCTGCTTGTAACAAATATCAGCAAACTGATGTCAAGCTTTAGAAATTTACAGCCATATTGTTTGTATGTATAATGTTCTAAAAACAGGAAGTGATCGGAAGCCACATTCTTTTCCTGTGGTACAGTACATGAAAGAATGTGAAATTTTAATTGTGTTGCTACAGTTATCTTAAGATAACTGTTTAAGTGTATACATTTGTTCTTCTTTACCATAAATAATTGCATTCTTTTCTATTTAAACAACATGGCAGTACACAGTAGTCTTCATTTACCAGCTGTGAATTTGTTGTTATGCAAATGACACAGTATCCTCCAGCTCTTTAGAATGATAAGTAAAAAATAAAAAAGGATACAGTACCTACCATCTCTGTAGAGTTTGGGTCAAAGTTCACACATTTTCTGGGATTAGGAGTTCCATCATTTAATATCTCCTAATTTAAGGCCATACCACAATGCCACCCAAGCATGTCTGTGTTTGTGTCCACTTGAGGAAATTTCCATCATGTAGGAAGGACCAGACCATACTATAATGTCACCCAAGCATGCTAATGTTTGTTGTTAAATTTTCCCAGTTGCCAAGTAACAAAAGAGAAAACAGGGAGAGGAAAGAAACTCTGTAGGCCGAAGGAAATAGCACTGTATCAGGATAGAAACCAAATGATAAGCAAAATAAAATAAGGTCCTGGGCATGAAGTTATAAACTGCATCCAGGTTGTTGCTTCTGTTCTGTTCAGCCAGTCTACAGCAGGACCACACGTTTGCCCTCTAGAGGGCGTACTTGTCCATTTGGGACATTTAGCTCCATAAGGGAGCAGAACTCCTCCGGGAAAAAAAAAGTTTGGTTTTCGCCCCATGGCTCTTCGCCAAAGAGTCGAGGGGACTTTTAGAAAAAAGTAAAATAAAATAAGGTGTGGCTAAATATTTCTTCTCAAGTTAAAAACTCTAAATTGTTTCTGTTGGAAAATTTCATAAATGGTCTTTGGAATTTTACTGCAAATGTTTTTATTGTACCTGTGGTATAAAATGTATGTAAACCTTCTGTACAGTAGGAGCAAATTATCCTCAGTGTTTTTGTGATTTGTAAACACTTGCAGCCCATGAGATATGAAACTTTTGTAGTGCTTAGTGTAGGGTAGGCTTTAATATGTCAACTACTGTAGCCATATTCGCATTTGGCACATGACATGTCATCAAGACTTCAAATTAGTTTTAATTGATGGTTATTTTGCATTGAAGACTGTGCATAAGTATGAATGTTAGTAGTTTAAAACTTGCATGAGAAGGGAGATTGAATCTCAGTACTGTGATTTATTTTGAAAGATACTTCGAAAATAAATAAGGAAATTGTGGGGCTTAGCTGTTGCTTCAGAATAAGTCTGGGGTTACTGCTCTTGCCCTTTAAAGGCAATTTGAATCTTCTCACCCAAGGCAGTATCTCAGTTTATTGCTTCATGGTGAGTATAATTCCTGCAAGTCCCAATGTGTAATAATAATATACTTGAGAATTTCTGTATACTACAACAAAAGTTGTAGTTGGGGTTAGAATTGCCTTTAAAGTTCTTTGTAATTGGGGTTCGTCGTAAAAATATAAACAGTCTTTTGTACTGCACTGTTGTTTTTATTCACATTCTTCTATTTTCTTTGTTTCAGATCAGTGCCAAATACCAGAGTGACCAACATGAATGACCAAATAGTACATGGGTTGTTTGTTTTGTTTGTGGTATTGTTCAGTGCACTTCAGACAGACAGTTGCTGCCATTTTAGACATTTAGACAGCTGTAATGTGGTAAGTTTAGTTTACTTAGATGGTTGGCATGGTTGTACACTGAAGCGTATCTCCAGAACTCCTCCGGGAGTAAATGTTTGGTTTTCGCCCCATGGCTCTTCTCCAGAGAGTCGAGGGGACTTTTAGAAAAAAGGAAGTGAATCTCGATTTTCTCAACTTTAATGAATATGAGGATTTGAAATTTACATAGACAATATATGAAGACAGTTAAAGGCTGATGGACCCCACTAATGGCTGCCTACAGTCACTATAAAAAACAAGCATTAATCGGATTCGTCTATACAAGACAAGCCCCCTGTAGCTCCACCCTTGGACCCATGAAGTACAGAAAAAGGTCCAGTGTTTAACTTGATTCTGTATGATGTAGATGCAGTCCCATCAATATGCTCAACTTCTGAAGTATATTTTCATCAGCTCTGTTTGCCTAACAGAGGAGTAAATAAGCTTGGATGCTTATAGTGTTTCTTTTGTTCAGAATTTCTGTCAAACTTTTTGTTTTTATGTTTTTGGGACCTGTTTTAGGATCAGAAAGATAGACCTGTCTTTATGCTAACTACCTGAGTGGACTAACTTCTTTTGTTGTACTCAAGAGGCTTGACATATACACACAAAGCACTTAATTCTGAATTGTGGTGCACTTAATCACAATTTTATGGCGGAACAAAGTTCACATTTGGAAATGTACTGTACGTATGTCCCTTGCTCCACTCATTGTAAATGGAAATTCCACTCTATACGAAAAACTGTGTATCATATGATAGGAACTGTAAAACACAAACCTTTCTCTAAGAATTTCATCGATCAGGACATAGATAGGATATAGGAAAAATTTGTGTGTTTTTTGCCCACCACCTTGTGAGTACTGGCACATGAGGTTCCCATGGATGCATGAAATGGCCTGATCCGTAACACATATACCCTTTATCCCAAGTTTAATTTCCAAAGCCTTGCTTTCTTTCCCTAATTGTTCTCTTACATGTCTGTTTGGATCTGCAGGGCTCAATTTTTGTGGTTGTCTGGTTGTTCGGACTACTGAAATCCCATAGGGATAACCAGAAAAGTAAGCTGGTTGTCCCATGAACAAACATTTTATCTTGGCTGAATGATAGAAAGTGCCAATCTGACTACCCAGGGACAAAATAAAAGGAGCACTTAATGCTAGCTATTGGCATTTTTTTTTTTTTGTCATACATTGGAGGGGTAATTGTGTGCTTGTATTCTTTGGATATTTTCAAATAAAAATGCCAGAACACAGAGTATAAAAGTGCATTGGTTAGTTTCCATGCATACAACGACAGTTTGTAAGTCTGGGTGACCCAGAACTAAGAATAAATGTATTAGGTCAATATGGCAATCTTTGTGTAAGTTCTGATCCATTCAGACCATACAAATGTCAGCATATAACAGTACAGCATTTACAGCAAAATTTTCTGCCTTCTAATTTGTACACTACTATACAGCCTCAACATGGCCATTTTACTGGGCTAGTGTGTTGGTTAATATACTCTTTACAGTTGTGTTTCTACAATTTTGAACTTCATAAAACAGTGCCTCCCTGTACCTTACAGTTCTGTACATTATACAGACCTGTACAGTTCTTTGGTATTTTGGCCAGTTGTAAAAAAGTGCTCAGAATTTAACATGGGGAACTGTTACAATGTGTATCGGAAGCCACAAGTAGCCAATAACAATAGATAAGATACAATAAAATTTCCGAGAATGAATGGTCTTTGCCTTGAAGTTCCTTGTACCATAGAGTACATTAATACCAATGTCTTTACTGTATCATAGAGCCTTTTAATTATTTGCTTTACACTTGACTTAACTCTTCATTGCAACACTCTGGGAGTCATCGGCATTGATTTGATATTTTGACAATGTCCCTAACATGTAGAAATGGAAATTAAATGCATTTTTTCAAGTTTGTGGGAACTTCCCGAAACAGCTGGAAGAATATTTTTGGTTGGAAGTAAAACGGAACCGGTAGTTGAGCTAACTGTAAGACACAATTTTAGATACATTATAGAGCCAAATACTGGATCTTCTGGGGTTTCTTCTGTGTTCCCCTTCCCAATTCCCCAATTAAATTTAATATTTTGGGTTGGAAGGAAATAACTTTGATTTACTGTGTGAAAAAATTTTAGTCGCATGAAGCTGCCACATATTAAATCTGTAACGTTTTTTCTTCTCTCCCCTTCCTAATTCCTCAATTAATTTTTTGTACCTGACATACTGTAATGCCAGAGGTACTTGCACATTATTTCAGGGTTCATCACATACTGTAACTTCCTGTTCATTGATACTGGATCAAGGCTTTAATTTACTGTGCAGGATCAAATGTAATAAGCATACCCTTGAGGCTTGAGCTTGAATGGAGAATCTCATCCTGATGGAACCCCCTACCCCCTCCCCTTGAGATTTGTCTCTCAAACTCATGAAAGCTAAGTCTTTGGACAGGCTTTCACAAGTTTCAATTATGTTCCCACAATTTCAGATGTCACCTGCGTGAAACATAACTCTAAATCCATAGGTATGCAGTACCTTCTCTCAGAGAAACTTCCCCGTCATGCAGGAAACATTTGAATATATCTGAAAGTTGAAAAAATTCTTCACTAACTTTCAAGAGAAATGATGTTTCTTGTGACAAGAAATGATGAAAGTTTTGAAAATTCTATACTTGAATGGTGACTGGAAAGAAAAGTTGATGTGTTGAATGTCAGAGGTGTATTAATTTTTCCAATGGCATTTTGGCAAATCATACTCACCAAAAAATTTCGGAGTGTGGTATTTTTCACAGTGATTTGAGCTGTGTGAGGGATATTGTGGTTTTAGATTGCTCTTTCAGGGATCATAATTCAAGGCCTGCAGTTTGATTCATGAATGGGCCTGAAGTTTCATGTGTATTCCCTCTTAAGATTGAAAGAGTTAAATTTTACTCATTTCAAGAGTGAAAGTTAGAGAAAAGTTCACTCTTAAGGCAGAGTGAAATTCATCCCAAAAGAGGGAATTAAGTTTCACTCTTGATGGAGTAGTCTACAGGGACCAATCTCAAAAAAGAGTGATCTCTGGAGGCACTTGTTGAGGAGTGAATTTTCACTTTTCTAGGAGTGAATTTCACTGTCCTTGCAATGAATGCCACTCTTCTTGAAGTGAATTAACACCCTAATGGAAGGAATTGACACTTTTCACTCTAGTAGAGGATGACTAAGTTCACTCTTTTTGTTTATAGAGTGCAAAACTGGACAGTGTTGGTGTGAATATACCTTTATTTATAATAAGCTAGTTTTAATAGTTATTCAATGGCACATGGAGTTGTAGGACACATAGTGGGATACACAAACCAAGCTCAGCACATAGGGTACAGCGATCCCTTGTTTTCATGCATCACATGCATGCAACAGTAAGCATAAATCTGACTTGCCAACCTGAAGGAAAATGGGGACTCAGCCATACTTTACAGCAGATTAAAATGCATATTTTTACACCAAAAATACAATTTAGATACAATCCACTGCACAGTTTATGGTTCCTCCTTATGTTACAGTTGCATTAAAAAAAAAAGAATGATGTCACCAAATTTTCACGTAAACTCAAATTTTGAAACAGGTGTTGTAGGTGCAGGTTCGGTTTCTTTATCTTAATAATTTGGCGGATGTGGGCATGTGCATGGCCTCCAAATGAATTGCCCAACATGCTTAGTTTGTGCCTTGGCTGCAAAATGCATAAACTTCAAGTCGGCTATCAATAAATACACTATTTTACAATGACTTATTTAAGTGTGGTATCAAATGTTTCACAATCAATTTTGTGTGCAAACACATGGTACTGTACACATTTTAATAAGCAGTACGTAGCGATATTGCCAAAACAAAATATTGATATATCTGTGACAAAATATGTATAATATACATATTATACATATTTTCGCCATAAGATTTTGGGCTAGGCCTAAGCTTCATTAAAACATGACAGTATCCATGCATTGAGTATCAGTGAAGGTTCATACCAGGTAACCAGGATCATGAATCACTGCTGCACAATATCAATATTTGTGAACAATTTCGATTTTATCAATATTTTAGTTGAATCAGTAAACCACAGTTTGGAGTAGATATCGATATTTTTTATAATAAAGTGTTTTCTATGTAAATTGTTCAAAAATGGATATCGATAATATAGCTAAAATTGAATTATGCAGATTACACATATTATTGATATACAGCTACAGCTTAAATTTTAACACATGTAGCAGTAGTATCAATGGTTTTGATGACTGGTTGGTAATGAAATAAAGCAGTTGACTGAATACCAAGATGCAGTTTGGATGCAATTCTACCAGTTGCAAACATTTGCACTAAATAAGTGTCCTCAGTTCTGGCTGGATAAATTTCCCCTCACTGATCAGTTCTTCAACTAGCACACAAAATTAGGAAATGGTCAGTTTTTCAGACTGCCATGATAGTATGTATCCTGGCTGATTATTTGCTTCAAATACAGATTATAATTAGAACTGGACGTTTTAAAACCAGTAAGATAGATTTTTACCCATGCATGCTAAAACACATAGCAAATAGTGAAAATTATAAAGTATTTACTGCAATAAACTTCTTTTGTAAGGGTTTCCAGTGAAAATAATATACAGGTCATACTTATAAGATCTTGATCTTTGAAAGGCATGCAGTACCCAGATTTTCACCTATGGAAGAACATCTTTGAAACTACAGTACCCAATAGCAGGGTTGTCACAACACTGGGTGGCACGAGATGGTGCTACCAGGCTCTCAAAGTCTCCACTTGGTACTCGCCATCAATATCAGCATCACAGACACAAATTTCTTCCCCCAAACTGAATAAAGTTCATAGATTCCTTTAGAATGGAGTGATAATTCCTCTTTTTTTGTTTCAAGCACTCTCCAACCTGCAAAAATTTTTCAAAGGGGAGGTGGGACACAGACATACTGTACAGTAGGCCTAAAGTTTCTTTTAGACCTAACACACGTATGTCACATGGCATGCATGCAAATTATGCAGACAGAGTGCTTTATTTAAATCTTAAATGACGTCATTTGACATCAGTGTTTTAAAGGGACAAACCTCTCACCCCAAACTACAGTTTTGATACAGGGTTACCGAAATTCTCAATTGGCTCAGCTCTTTGATTGACAGCTACTTCAAACAATGCAAAGTACCAAATCTTTTATTACACAGCATGAACAGTACTGAGAGTGTTTTGCTAAATATAAATTGAGTTTTCCTATACTCACCTTGAAGCAATAAACTGAGATTGTATTCGGATTAGGATAAATTTCAGACAATTGTGGAGGGGGCTTCAGTAAGAAGATTAGTTGGTACTGTTTGGGGTGAGAGAACTGGGCCTTTAAAGTCTTTTTATACAAATCGTACTGTAACTGATAAATTTTCTTCTCAGAGCTAGTTTCTGTACTCCCATGGTCAACAGCCCTTTTGTCAAATTCATTTGTTAGCGCAAAGAGTTTAATTTTTTTATTTTTTTTCAGCTAGTCCTAGACTTTTTCAACTATAATTTTGAAATCATGGAATATCAGGAGAAAAGGGAAACCTGAGTGTTTTAAATATGTCATTGTTCTGTGATATTACGGTGTGAGTGTAATGACTGTATACTCTGCCATGTATTGTATTTACTCAACACCTTATTGTGTTCTAATGTCTCATGTTTCTTCCCTATTTTGATAATTATGGGATGCAAAATTGTTGTGTACAAAAATCACAATATCTACTGGTGTCAATATTGACTTAAAATTTTCCCACTTCATTTTTATTTACTTTAATTGTTTAATGGCATGCAATTGCTTGTAACTTTACTGTACCAGTTGAGCAATTCATTTAGACCTCTTTTAAATAAGATTTTTTTTTCAAATATATATGTGGTCTGTCAACAATATCACATTTTCTAAAGTTTGTTCACATGAGCCTTCAATATTCAGCCGAAAATTATTCCTGAGTGCCGCCAGAATGCCAACCTTAAATGTCAACACCAGGCAGGTAGCCATACAAGCTTACTGTTGGTGGGTGAGAATCTTCTCAGCCTTGTGGGAAAAAAGATTCTAAGGGAAAATTAGAGTAGCCAATATTTCATAATGTATGAAGTCAAACTTCAAACTGTAGGTGGTAAAAACATTTGGGGGGCTTATGGTAATTGTGTAATTGTTCCCCTTGACCCCCCAGGTGGGTACAGGCCTGGTCAAGTCAACAGTCTAGTATTAATCAGTTTACTCTTTTGATGTGTGTGCCATTGTTATCCTTGACGTTCTATACTATATGCGCAGTGATATGTGTCTCACGCTTGTCATAATTATCACCTTGTTGAATTGTGGACATTCTTTAATATATTGGGTCCCTTCAGTGTTTCCTTGTAAATTTGCTCAATAGCGTAAAGCTGCTTTAAGTAAATGCGCCAAATATGTGCTCTATAGATATAAAGTTTTAAAGTTATTAAAGGCCCAGCATGATATTGACTTTTTATTTGCTAACAGGAATTACTGTACAGTGTAAAGTCTTTTCAGAGTGAGTTTGACTTTAAAACATGTGAATGATGGCACCTGTAGAAAAATATAAAGATTATAGATGTTAAGGTGGTATTGAAATTTTCTGGGATGAATCATTGAGTACTGTAGTTGATGTTGTACACTTCTTAGATTTGCCCTCATGGAATAAAACGGCTCTATCTTTTGCTATAAATAACTATCAGGGCTGGAATTAAGGTTGGAGGAGGGCACAGCCATTTGGCCTTGGTCATTCATTAATTTTGGAGGGCACCACGGCCATCA
Organism: Holothuria scabra; assembly: GCA_037179385.1. NCBI lineage: Eukaryota > Metazoa > Echinodermata > Holothuroidea > Aspidochirotida > Holothuriidae > Holothuria > Holothuria scabra. The sequence continues at coordinate 48,708,250 of CM074181.1, forward strand.
GGTAGGGCACCAAGGCCAAATATTTTTGAATGGCAGGGCACCAAGGCCATTTTTTGAGGGGGTGTTTTTATCGGAGTGTTGCACAGCACAGCGGTATACCAGGGTTTTCCCTGGATTTAGAATTGAACGTTGCGCATCTAATGCGTCCATGAGTGGATCGCTGGCCTGGGGGAGGGGTATGAGGGGAGGGGGTGTCCCCCTGGAAATTTTGGGACGTATGCAAGTCCCTAGACGCAAAATGGTGACACTTTTGAGGCAAATTAGTGAACACAACTTCTGTAAGGTGACGCCAAAATATTGGCACTAAAACTCACATTCGTATTAATTTTGATGTGCTGATAGCGTTAACATTGGCTTTATATCACCGTAATTTCTGCTTCAAAAGTTTTGGTTCATCGGTTTTGGTTCATCAGTATCACTTTTGCAGGCGTAATATTTTCACTTCAGAAGTGGAGATACAAGTCACCGTTAATACAGTACTGTAGATTTGTTTGCAGTTGATGTCACATGCTCTTTAATAATTTAGTTCTTAGGCCAACATCATGCTTATTCTGTTTTTCATCCCCCAATCATGTCGGAACATTTGCATTTTTTTACTGCACTGGGTAGTAGTGGCGTCATGTAATGTAGTTACTCTCCTGCTTTAACGAACCCGATGTAGAACAATCATTCAGTTCATGATAATCTTAGCAGTTCTGGGAAGCCAACAATTGCACCCGGTTAACGTATCTTATGGTTCATTTCGGATAAAAATATCCCCGTATATTTTAAGCAGTTCTTGTCCAAAACTTACGTCTTGTTTAAAAAGAATCTGCAACTGAAATGCACGTAAGTCAGATCCCCCAAAAATCCACGTACGCAGAGATTTGTGATACCGTTTCATGGTGAATTTGGCACGGGGCTCGCCCCGCTGCGATAGCCGGCTATATAAGCATGGGAAGTGCGATCGTCGTAACACAAACTCAACGGGGAAGCTTGTCTCGAGACCGAGTATTTTCACACACTAAACCACATAGGTGAAGGCGCGAGTTGTGATTGGCTGGCTAGAATCCATGCAATTGAACCAATCACGATGCAGGGACCAATTTAAATTTTGAAATGGATTCTATACATATGATGTCACCAAGCAAAACATGATGCCTTGTTTGATGGAAAAAACGGACATGCACGAAAGTCTACTGCACGCGTGGGCCAAGAATTTTGCTGCATGAGACCAAGTGCATCACTATTTTTGTTTGCAATGAAGTCGCATGACAACATTGCTTAAGTCCTAAGTGTAAATAACATTACGGAAGGAATGCTAGAAATGACTTAATTTATGCAAGAAAGTAACCTCAGAACTTCACAAGATTCTAGGAGCTACGTGTACAAAACGTGCACAGATATGTATGCTAAGCTTGGGGATTTGAAAAAGGTGAAACACTGCAGCTCGATAGTCTGTTGTCTGTACAATGTGTTTTGTGCAGAACAGTGTGTACAACAACTTACGTGGCGCTTTCTGTGAGAAAGCAAGGAAAACACATTGAAAGCAATTCTAAATCTAATTCCATGTAATACTACAGGGTTATAGCGGAAAATATCAAACGATCACTTCCATGGCGGGGGTAAAATTTTACGTTTGTGGTTATCAATGCAGGCACAATGGCCTACATGGCCGTGAGAAGTGGCTGTTTTTGTAGGGCACCACGGCCATCCCCTTGGGCACGACGGCCGTGGCCGTCGTGGCCGTTGTTTAATTCCAGCCCTGAACTATAGTACAGTATCTACTGCAGAGTGTAACTGATCAAGTTTGCCTTTAAGTTCATGATCACATTGAAAGATACCAGGGACCATGGAGGGGGGGGGCTAGGGGGGCTTTAGCCCCCACACCTATTTTGCTGTGGGCATTTTTGGGCTGCCTTAAACGGACTGCATTTATTTTATTGGACATATTGGGAATTTGGGCCGCTTTGATGATTAGCCAGGCTTCGACAAATCCCCCACCCAACAGCCCGTAAGTAAGTAAAAAAAGTAAAAAATCACTTGGGCAACTACCGTGCTCGATGTTGCAGCCCGCCGGGCAAGTACCCCCAGCCTTAAATTGTTGAGTTGCGCCAAATGGTATTTGTACTGTACTTTTAGACTTTAAAAATTATATGTACTCAACAGATTTGAATTGGACAAGTAGATATGGGGGCAAGTAGACTGAGAAAACAGCTAGCCCACAGACAAGTACCAAAAAAAAAATTGTCGAAGTCTGGATTAGCCCCCACACTTTAAATTTGGCTCCGCGGCCTCTGGATACTCACATTATAAGCCATTTTCTGGTGTGTGTGGTCTACTGTTCAGTTTAACTTCATCTTGGACTATTTATCTTTGAAATTTCATTTGTGGCTCCTGAGTTAAAGTTATTCCATGTTAAGTGTACTTTGCAGGTCATTCCAATAATTATTAAGTTCTGTGGATTAAAGGGAAAGCTAGAGCAGTTGCCCCAAACTTAAGTATCTTGTGGCAGTTTAATCTCAAAAATTTCTCTTCAAAATATGTTTCATAATATTTTAGGACTTAAATATTCAAGGTAAACCAAGCATGTACTCCTCATAAATTTTACATTTGATGAGAAAAAATATTGTCACATGACTCTCAAGAGCCAATCATTAAACAGGACAGTAATACAGTGCTTCAAGTTGAGTTGAAAGCATTTCCCCTTTAAGTTTTGCAATTATACATGCTAGAGTATTTGGTCAAATAACTATAACTTTTTAAATCCATTATTGGCCCTTGGGCAATAAATTTAAATGACCCAATGGTAATGCAGATTTTTCTCGTGTTATTGATCGATCGCTTTTTTAAAGTATATACTGTAGATCAGACCATTAAGAATTGTTTGTTTCATGAAAATCAGAAATGTACAGAATTCAGTTCTATTGGTTATTAATTTGGTAAACATGATATGTAGTCTTTTTATGAAAATATCTTGACCTATGTTTAATAAACTGCTCACTTTTAAAATAACTGTTTTTTATCACTAGGTCTTCCACTTCATATTTTCAAAATTTTCCAATAAAGATTAGAAATTAAAGCATTTCTCTGAGGTTTGCATTGAGTTTTCATATCATTTTAAATTTATTTCAGCAGTTTGAACAGAAGTTTGTGTAGCCAATCTGTGGCGGCAGCTCCCTTTAGGCTATACCACCCCTCAGTCTTTTCTCATGCAGTGAAAAGCTGGATGAAAAAGGGTTGTTCTCCCTGCAAGCTATTTTCACCTGAGAATAAAATATCCTGCAAAAATTAAAATTTTGGAAAGGCAATATGAAGTGAGATTTGACTTTTATACCAAACCAAAAACAGCAGTGTCAGTAGATGCACATATCATTCCCTGATATTGAGGGGAGGATTATACCTTGAGTGTAAGCAATCAAAATTTGTAGTGTAAACGATCTAGCTGAGATCAACGCTGATTAAATGTGATCATGTAAATAACAGGTTGCTTCCACTGAACTGCTAAGCACCCATTTACAGAGGGCGATCAGAAAACAATATTACAGTGTAAATGGGCCCTGCTTTATACTGTTCCAAAGCAAATAATAAATTTTCATTCAGATTACAAATCAAGACATTGCTCAGTCAATTTAGTTATACACAGTAGTATACACAAGTATGTGCTCCCTCTGCATTCACGTTTATATTGTACAGTATTGAAGTACTGTATGTTACAAGTTCTTTGATTGCAGCTAATAACCTGTTATACAGTACAACCTTAAATGTTATTTTTGTAAATCTTATAAATATTCACATCAATGCTTAGTGGAGCATTCAAAGAAGCTATTGTCATCTAGAACCCTTCAACAATAGAAGAAATGATGTCTTGAAACCATCCAAACTTTGAAAACTTCAATCATTTAGTCAACTTTTGTATAAACAGTGAGCATCACTGTTGTAGCACTGTAAACAGGCTCCTTTTTGCAAACAAGAAACCTGAAAAGTTTTCATTAATATTTCCATTGATAGGCCTTTTCAATCTCATTCTATTTAAATTGTTGCTGGTAAAGACTCAGTTTTGCTTGGAGTTAAGTACTGAGGTTTTTTTCCAAAATGTTCTAGAACTGTACAGTATGTCAATACAATATCATTTTGAGCAAGATATGTCAGCAAATAATTAATGCTATGGTTCAATTTCCAGTTTCTACTTTAATACTTGTCACTGTTAACACCTTGAAGATTCAGGGATATGAAAAGGTGACAGCAGCATATATTCTTCTGAGATTGATTGTCAAAATACACAGACAAATGTGCCCCTTTGCCCTACTCTTAAATTTTTCATACCTTGGATCAAGTTTTTTTCTACTTTGTATCAAGTCCTTGGATTGATATGTAGCCTATATGATATGGACCATTTTGCATCCGGTGGAAGTTTCTTAATTTGCTCTTAATGGTCAAAGTGCTTTCTAGAATTATACCAAGTACATGATAAAATTTAAGTATTTAAAGCTGATTTTTAGGTGTTCTTCCCACCATCTAATGAAGAACATTCCCTTGAAATCAAACAAAATTCTCCTCTCAAGGAGTTCTGCTTGCCAGGGAAACTATACTGAACTGGCCAACCTTTGCCTTTCAGACCCAGAGGCTGCAAGACTCTTTACTGTATGTCTCTCAGGTGTGACTTGAGCCGATTGTAATCCATTCTAAACTGGATTTAGTTGGAGTTTTATGGCCCAGTTTCTAACAAAGTGGTTCCAGTTGAGCTGGCCACAACATTTCTTCCACCAAGCACAATGGCAGTACAGTAGGTTCCATTTTTGAAATTTTTTGTGACCCAGCCAGTCCCAACCCCACAACTGACAGTGGGATGCTCTAACCACATGACCATGCAGTCGCTCTTAATCAGATGAATTGATTGAAGGGTAAAGTAAATTCTTCAATTTGAACACATCCATTGCAGACTTCATAGTTTACTCTGTACTAGATCTTTCATTCCAAAATTCATGGTTTGAAAAACACTCATGGAAAGGTATGTTGTACAGTAAGCAGACATATAATTTGTACTTTGGTCTTCACCTACAACCCATGTAAAAAAGTTACATCAGTGGTGGCATTGACAAATGAACATGCATCATGGTACATGTTTGCAAGGAAATAAAGCATTCAAGCTGGTTACAAAACATGTACTGCAAGACAATGTAAACTTGTACTAAATATGAATAGTAGCCTACAACAGTATGGACATAATCCAGATCTGCCTGTGAATACAGTGTAGTACATATTGCCATATAATTTGAAATCATAGAGCAGGATATGTATGGGCTGCCCTGCTCTATGTTTGAAATGGAAAAAGAAGTTAGCTGATAAAGAATTTAAGCAGTTTACTTTAAATGGAGCAAACATGATGCATGCCTTAAAGTTTTAGGGTGCACTGCAAAGCTGCATTTTGGCCTCAGGAATCAGCTGCGGCATATCTGGGGACATGTCCCACAGCCAAAGAGTGAGCTATACACCAAGACCAAAATTTCTTTTATTGATCTAGAGCAATAAAGCCCATAGGCATGCAAGGCTGAGGTGCAGGGGGGCACTCGCCCTCCCAATTGGGGCACAAAAAATTTGATCAGGCAAAACATGGGCAAAACATGATAAAGGGTGACATTATTCAGGCAAAAAAAGGCTCTTGCCCCCTCATAGAAAATTACCACCATACAGTATGCCTATGATAAGGCCAAACAAAAGTTGTTCTTGTAATTAATTAGCAAGAAGGAGAATTTGAACAAAATGTAATGAACTTCCAGACAGTTTTACCTGCCCCACATGCTTGGTCAGACATCAATTGGCTTAATGGGGGTTCTAGGCAATGCACAATTCAACAGCAAGATGTTCTCTTATGTTTTGCAGTCTGAGTTTATAATATCAATCTAGCTTGAGCTCCCACAGCTTAACCGGACCAGTATCTTGCTTCTACGTAAGTGTATACCTGATGTGATATACTAGCAAATTGTTGACGGAAAATATGGCCAAAATTCCAATGTCAATTTTCAATTAAGTGTACTGAAAAATACAAAAGCTATTCCCTCCTGATTTTTGGTACCAACATTAGTTGGCAAGGTGTCAACATGCTAATAGGTATCAAACTTTGTGAGCATTGATGGCTGAGTCAGGGTGTTGAAGTTAAGTCACCGTTTAGGACGTACAATTTTCCGTCAACATCTGTAGCTACAGACCTGAAGCTTACAGAGCTTACACAAAACAAAGAATTGGAAGTCAATCACTATAGCAGAATGGCAGTGACTGTCAATATACATAATAAGGGCATTTGCATGGTTTATATCTAGTACTTAAAAAAATATGAAAAACTGAAAAAAAAACTAAATTTTCCGTCAACACTTTTGTTACGTCCGAAACATTCTCTTGTGTTTAATATGACTAACGCAACAAACTAAATTTGATGTCTGGTTGCATTTGTTAAATTGACATAACTAAATAGCTAGTATCTTCAGTAGGTCAACTTACTCAAATTGTTTCCTCTTGCCACCATCAACAAAAAGAAGATTCCGTCAACACATGTTACGTCCGAAACCACTGTTACGTCCGAAACAAGTATTTGAATAAAAGTTACCTGAATTTTTAATAAGGGTATACTTGTCGGGTAAAAGAGTACTTATCCATTTCTGTCTTTGAAAAGTCATGCTGTGCAGTTTGTCATTCGCTCAATTTTGCGATCTTTTACACAATATGAGCAAAAACTTGTTTCGGACGTAACAGCTCCAGGTATTGACGGAAATTCCAACAATTTATGTTTGCTGTTTCATATCCTTAAAATGAACTGACCATTCCTTTGTTATGTAATAACGTTAGTAGGCATATTATGTGAATACATTGTAACCACCTTGGTAGGGAATGGTTTCCAAACATGAGGTGCACTTGTTTGGTCAAAAATGGGAATGGTTGCTTTAATTCCGTTGTTTTGGTGTAATTTTTATAAATAGGATAAATGTGTCTTTTGAGACCTTAACAAAGTCACTGTTTGTTCTTTCAACACACTTGAATAAGATTCTTTGCAATTATTTAACTCTACATGTCTTACTTGTACCACAGTCTGAGTATCATATTGTGTACACTACTTTGTTTGTTTCAGACGTAACACAAAATGTTGACAATTGTCACAAGAGTGCTAGAATTCAAGTGAATATTACTGAATGCAGGAATAATGTGGGCTTGAAATGAGAACTGTGAACATGGTGACAATTGATACGGGTGATAGTCCACAAAATGTGAATAATATGGATGATGAGCATGGTTCAATTAGAACATAGATCATACACTGAAACAATAAGGTTTATGATGACCAGTGAAGTTGGTGATGATCATGATGAAATCCTCTTGTCCATGAATGCTGCTCCTTGCTGGTAATCTAACCCTAAAATGATTTTGATGCATAGACATTACATAGTGTAGGTGCATATTTGTGTGCTGGGGAAGGTGATTAGATAAAGTTTTATGGGGTGTGGAGGGTTAATGAAGTACAAATGAGATCATAGGCAAATTTATGCATTCAAAATTGGGAAATGTTTCTTTCAATATTGGACTAAAGTACTTAGCATTTAGGTGAGGTAGAGGAGGATTTAATAAGGTAAGGACCAATGACTATTTAACTGTACATGCCACCTCACCTGTTACCAAATGAAGTTGACAGTGAGCTACTGTAGTGATGCAACTATACAATTCTTTGTTCAGAATTCTTATACAGTGGTGCCAGTTTTTCATACAGTAATGAGGAGGTGATGTTCCTCACATTGAGTAGTGGACTGTGTGTTAAATGCACATTATATTTACTGTATACCAAAACAAATTAATTGTCCCATGAATCGCACACAATTTGTGAAAATTTTCCTTCATACAGGAACAGCAGTGGGCTGTGCACTAGATGCACCTAAAACCAGTTACAAATGAATTGCAACATGAACCCTGTTCACCTGACCCTAGAATCAAAAAGTTACTGTTCAGCAGACAATGAGTTGGTTCAAATGTTATTTAGAATCAAAGATAGTATTAGTTTTGCCATGGTCTCAACATGAGTGAAACATCTGCAGTCTAAGAAGATTGTCCATTTTAAAGAAGACTAAAATTATGGGATGGATGGCATTACAGTATCATGAATAAGGTCCAGTCTGTCACAGTTACTGAAATTTCCTCAGGAATTCCTTCTGTAGCCTACACCTTCATACATTACATAGAGGTATATTTAACCCTTTACCATTGTGCACCGATCGGGGCATGTTTGCGCGCCTCGGGAGTGGGTGGAAAAGTGGACGTAGCCCGCCCCGCATCGGCTTCCGTAGGCCATTGACCCCGTGACCTTAAACTATTGTTTCTCTCGTTGTTGTGGCCGAATTTTCGGGTAGCTACTCGCAGCTTTGAGCTCCGCGTGAAACAGTAAAGATGGGTGACAGCCGAGCTCTCCGCATGGGTCCAAAAGGACCCAAACAACGGTAAAGGGTTAACTGCCATTTTCCCCTAAGTACTATAAGAATTCCACATTACAAACATCTAAAATGGTTGGGATAATAGTCTAACTTAGTTCAATGGCCTTATAATTGCTCATTGCCATTTCATCACATTGCAAAAATTAGCAGTCCACATGTAGAGGTTACTGTAAACTTTTCTTCCAAAGGTTTCTTGTTGTTTTCTAAGTTATGGTAAATTTACTACACTCTGCAAGAAAAAAAGTAAATTTTTAAAGGCTAGAGACCATGCAGGCCAGTAAGGCAACCACATAGCCAATGTGTGACCTTTGTCCAAAATGGCAATAAATTTTTCCCCTTATTGTGTCTGTACCCTAGTACTACTTAAGCAGAAGCCTTTTAGGGCCGTCTTTAAAAATTTTTAATGAATTTCTCAAGATACCATTCAATACCTTATGAACAAGAATGATGTTCACTACAGCTACTGTTATACTGTACCATATGCTGCATGCTTAGAAGTACAGTTTTAATGAAAATTGATACAACCGAATTACAGCAGGTCTTTGATAGAGAGTGACATCACTTGAAATAAAGATCTTTAAATTGATTGTGGAATTATATTCAAAGCAGTAAAAAAAAAAAAATCTACTGTACCAACAAAAACAAAAAAAGAATGTAGAGTTGATATAAACTACTGTACATGAATTTTTCTGAAATATTTCATGAATGCAAGTTGAAATAACATTTTCCAAACTATGTTGAATTGATATTATTTAACTCCAAAAATACTGTTGTATGGTTTCACTCTGGCATAAGAGTGAATTACAGTAAGCAGTTTCAAGAATTGTTTCAAGAAATTCTGAACAATTACTTTGTGCTTAAAACAGTTGTCAGACTTTAACATTGTTATTTAGTTATCAATATTATTTTGCTATTTCACTTCATGATTTCATTGAAGCTGGTGTGATTAGAACATATACCTAAAGCAAAGTCATTTTACACAAAACTGAAAAATCCAGATCTGGTCCCCTTCATTGCAAAATATACATGTATAACTGGGCATGATGTCTGCCCCTCAAGTACAACTGTGGCCTAAACTTCAATACTGGAAGTGCAAAAATGCATTTTGCATGGTGATATAGTTTAGTATTGAGAGATTCATATAGTTTCTTTAAACACTTCAAGTTTGCTATTCAAAAATGAAAAGGCTAAATGGATATTTTTGAGAGGGAGGATAGCTAATTGAGCATAAAGACTTAGAGTAATTAGAAGTAATTTTTGACAGTCTTTACGTGAACCTGTGACTCTAAAACAATCTGCACAAATTTGCAATTCCAGGTGAACTTTGTAAGGACATTATTTTGCTCTTATGCCAATGAAGGCTTTTTAAAAAAGATAACTGTTGACAAAGTGTTATGTCCGAAACAAGTATGATCTGACACCATTATGTGGGCTTATTATGCTGTTAATACTGCAGTAACAAGCTATAGTACATTCAGGATTTTAGAAGAACTGGACAAGATTTTTTTCAATAAAATCTTTCTATGAAGACATAGTTTTCACAAGTATGAACAGATCCATGTAAAGTATCGAGAAGTTGCACTAGCATTGCAGCAGTATGGGACATTCTTAACACTACATTATATTAAAATTTTGTAACTTTTTGCCTAATTTCTTAGTAAAACTATAAAACTGTGTGAATTTTATTTCAACAGGATTGTTAATTCACCTTATAGAAATGAAATATGGCAGAAGTTTTGAACTAAGTCAAATTGTTGACATCTTGTTACGTCCAAAACAAAATTAGTGCTAGGTGAAAAATTCAAGACTTTGAAAGCTATTCTAACTTTTTGTGTTCTGTTATATGGAGGACTCCTTCATTATTACAGAGTAAGGAAACAATCAATATAAACTGATTCCTGTGGTTTTAATGAAAACTTATTGATGCAGAATATCTTAAATCAAGACAATTTAAGCATATTTTTGCTGTAAATTTTTTCTCGTCACTATCATGAGTGAAAAAGGTTGCCTGCATTTTTTTCCAAACTGTCTACTATTACATCAGTGAATGCAAAGATGTTTCTGATAAGGTTTTAGCAAAGTAGGCTAGCCTCACTTAGTTAAGGTTTTTGCTCTAGGAATTGGTATCTAGTGGAAATCCTGTACCCAGAAGGGAAAAATAGAAATGCTTTAAGCTATGAACTTTTCTGTTTCTTAAAATTTAGTGTTTGTACTTTCCAAAAACACCACTTTTGAGATGACAGTTGGAATTTTAAATTTTGACCCAAATTGTGAAAAAGTGGTATAAGTTAAAAAAAACCAGTGCCATAACACTTTTCACTAATTTCAGTTCTTTTCTATTAATTTCAGTACCACAACAAGTTTTTATAGTTTCCTGCAATTTGCGATTGTACAGTAAATGTTTAATTTAAGGGCACCAGCCTTTTCACAAAGTTATGGCTGAAAGTGTTTGTAAACATCAAACATGGAGAGATGGAATTTACAGTCAGATATTAGGGACTCTGCTGGCATAGAAGTGCAGCTAGTCCTTGCAACCATATTTGGCTGCTAACTCTTTTGAAAATTTCAGGGCACTGAGGCCAAATGTAACTAGAGCACCTATGACCATGGCCAGTTAGTCTGTATCCTCATGTTAATGTGAATCCTGGTGATGACTTAAGCAGGGCTGCCTAGTATTCCTGATTCTGCAGAAGACTTCCTGAAAATTTTACCTCCAAATATGCAAAATATAAAATCTTCCTGATTGAGAACAGAATTTCCCCCATTGAAATACACAAAAATCCCTGAAATCTTCCTGATTTATGAGGTACATCTTCCTGATTTCAAGACCTCAATGTTGGCAGCTCTGCTTTAGTCTCATTTGGTGCACCAACAAAGAACCATGGACTCCACAAATTTATTTTCCTGTAGAATAGAGTAAGACCTATCTGCTTTGCTTTGGTATCTGAAGGTGAAATTTCTGAAAAGCTTCACAGCCATTAATTACTGTAACTGGGGATTTTAAAGCAAAAATTTAGTTTTCACATGGGAAAGCACAACCAAATCTGCTCAGTGCGGTGAAACTTTCATTCAAGTGGGACATACTCTCAAAATATCAGTAAATGATATCACTAGATTTGTGTTCCAAAGTGAGCTTAAGGGTACCTGAGGTTGTATGCCTTCCTCACATTTACAAGTAGTGTTTTGTTTTCCTTTGTTTTTTTCAGGCTTTTGTTAATCTTGACATTAATAGGGGTAGGACTTTCCTGTGGGGAATGCAAAGTTCTTTAAGTTTTCCTGCCACCTATGCAATAACATTCTGAATGTATGTATGGGATTGTTGAGGAGGAAATTGGTTGCAAAGTTTGAAGAAAAACAAAGACTTCTCAATTATGTGAAGATATGTTGTCATGTGTGCTTGCTTCAAGTTCTTGTTTTGTTGAAAATGTGAACTTACCTGCATGCCCTTATCTTAATAACCACACATCACATTTCAATGATGCAAGTTTCATCAAAATGGTCAGAGTACTGTAAGTACCCCTCTAACATATCAAAACTTGATGAGACCTAAACCCTTCTTTTAACAGTTTGTCCGATTTATTTAACTATAAGCCATTTTTTGTGATCTGCATGATATGTTAATTTATAAGCAAACGTGTCTCCCAGGTTTTGCGGATGCATACATAGAATGACAAAATCAATTGAAATTTATAACCTTCATAAAAAAAGGAAGTGTAGGGATAAAATTTCATGTAATTCCTGATTCTTTACGTTTCAAACACTCTTATCCAAACTAATTGGGGAATTACCAGTGAGCTTTAACTTCTGTGTGCTTTTTGTGGTCAATTTTTAGGTGTCACAACAACAGTTGTGAACTGTACGTACAGAGTGACTTGGTTAAAGTAGTACAGTACCTAAATACTGCAGGGGCCTTGGAGCCAATTTTGAAGGAAGGGGGAAGGGGGATAATCACCAAATAGACCAATATGTTGAACAATATAGCAAATTCAATGTAAGGTGGCCCAATCCCTGTCTCGGCTGTCTCTGGTATTGTACAATGAGAATATAATGAGTGGGTTATAGGGTATTTACTGTAATATAGATGATATTTTGCACATTTTGACACAGATACAGTAACAAGCAGTGAAAGCTCAAAACTTCAAAGACAAGTTTTCAAGGTTTCAACAAATTTTCATTAATACGCAAGAGCAGTCACCACAGCTTGAAGAAGTTAAATACAGACTCACTGTTTCATGATTGGCTGGTGAGGATCATGTGACAATTTTGCTAGTTAAATGTGAATTTGCTTGAAGTATATATGCTTGGTTTACCTTGTACGTAGTTAAGCCATACTATTTGAAAGATACTATGAAGGGAAGTAAGAAGAAAATTTTGAGATTTAGCTGCATGCATCCCTTATCAAAAAAACCCACATAATTCCTGTAGGAAAATGAAAACTTCCTATAGGAATTTGCAATTTCCTATAGGAAGTTACAGCTTCCTACAGGAATTAGGTGGGATAATATTCAGCCTGTGCGAACTTCCCACATCAAAAAGTTGAATTCCCACATGAAAATTGAAATTCCCATATGGAAAGTTGAAATCCCCATATGGGAAGTTAAATTCCCATATGGGGAGTTCAGTTTCCCATGTGAGAAGTCAACTCTTCATGTGGGAAGTCATCTTTTGGTATGGGAAGTTAAATTCCCCATATGGGAAGGCATAAAATGGCTGTGTGGATTGTGCAGTGAACAGCTTAGAAGGAAGTCTATTGTGTTTGGCTTATTCAAAGGTTCTGTCACAACAAAGCCCTTTTCAAAGGAGTCTTTGTATGGTACATGCAGAGTGTTGAGCTGTGTAGAAAAGCAAGTAGTTAACAGTTTAAGATTGTGTTGTATACAGCAGTCAGCAGTTAATAGTAAGCAAGCAGTGAGAGTGGATGCACACTGTGCAGTTGTAAATTTGAGTGAAGGCTGTGGACTATGTCAGTGTGCTGAATACTGTTTAAGTAAGTGACTAAGTCTGAGTGCTATTTGTTGCATGGACTGAGATATTTTTTTTATAAGATGTAGCCTCAGCAATTGGACTCTCATAGTCAAAACACATGCAGGCAATGGGATGTGCTGTAAAAGGAATCAGTTATTGGTGTGGCATAAAAACTTGGACAGATTTGGACAGATTTCAAACATACAGTATCATTTAACTCTTAAACAAGTTGCATCTAGTGGACTTTTCTTATGGACATTCATCAGGATTTTGCACATGCCTTTGTCACAAATTATTCTGAAGAAGAGACAGCATCAGAACACATGCAGGCAATGGGATGTACTTTAAAAGGAATCAGTTATTTGTTGCAAACAAACTTGAACGAATTTCAAACATATGGATTAACTCTCAGACCAGTTGCATCTATAGTGGACTTTTATTTTGCACATGTCTTAGTCACAAAATATTTTGAAGAACAAACAATCGTGTATCCAGTTTGGCAAGAACTTATAATATATTACATTTAACATCAGCCATAATTCTCTTTTGGACACACTTTAATTCATAGGAACATTATACTGTGACTGTATGCTGCACATCTATACAGTAGTGTACCTGCAGAGGATGATGAATGGAAAATAATGATGAAGACCTTAGTACATTGAAAAATCCCCCTTCAAGAAAATGGTAGAACCCGGTATGGGAAGGGATGACCAGCATGTGGGATTAATGTGGGAATTTTCCCCACATTCATGTGGGAATTTAGAGGGAATTTTTTCCACATGCCCAAAAACCCACATGAATCCCACATGCTGATTCCTGTAGGAATTATGTGGGATTTTTTTTATAAGGGTGTTGCTTCAAAATAAGTTTGTGGAGACTGCTCTTGACCTTTAAGTTGATGTAAAGTGTGAGTCCATGTTACCTGATCATTATTCATGTGCCATGGGTGTACGCACTTAAGATACAATCAAAATTTCCAAATGGGCTGACAATTTATTTAATTATAGGCAAACTTTATGAAACTAATATAGTATGCAACTATGCATGATTATTAAAAAGGGCATGATGAGAATGAAGTTTATGAATTATGATCAGTAAATTGCAGGCATCCAGTTTCACTTGCAACAAGAAATGATCACTTTAATTCCCCAAGTTTTTTACTTCCCATACCAGAGGTAACTTATAAGTTACAGTAGATGGGGTTTTACCGATGCAGTTTCTAAACAATTGGTTTAAGTCAGGTTGACCTTGGCCTTTTTTCCAGTTGTGGCTCACTGGCTTCTTTTCCCTACTTCATTGCTTATGCTGATCACCAAGCAGAATGGCAGTAGGTTCCACTCTTTGAAAACCTGGTATGACCTGGTCAGGTGTTGAACTCCAGACCCTACCCTCTCGGCTTTAAGTCGGATGCTCTAACCATTTTGACCATGTAGTCAGTCACTTGAGGACTTGAACAGTACTTGAACAGTATGACACTATGTACCACATTCATGTTGGTGTGTCATTAAATCTTTTCTATAACTAACTTAACTCAGAAATTCCAATGTTTTATCAATATGCATTCTTAATGACCTACCAGATGCAAGAAATTATTATGGGCATCATCTTCCCATCTAAAGGGGGATTTTTCTTGTAGCAGTCTGGAATTCTCCGCTAGAGAAAATTCATTCCAATCTAACTTTTCAGAAAAATCACTGAATAGGTATCATACATTTAGTAAGGGTGCTTGAGATCACAGTAAACATTCAAATTTGCTCCAGAGGAATCTGGCAGTCAAGTATTAAAATGTTAAGAAGTTTTTACTGGTTTGGGTCCATCAACCATATTATTAGAAAAAATGACTATACAGCTGCAGTACCACAGATGTTCACATACAATCCAAAACCTGGTCCAAAATGAACAGGTGAAGTGTAGGTTTTACATTGAATTTACAACTACTGTTCATGGTACATTTGGACAAAAATGAGAAGATGGACCTCAAATTGGCTGACAAATCTATGGATCACTTGAAAACAAGATTCCTGTATATGGAGGAATCTAAGCAGCCAGATTAGGGTGTAGACTGACATTGGCAGTTGCTGGGGGTTGACAGTATCTTCACCGTTTAATTCATTCAGGCTTACCCGTCATGCCTGCATTTCAAAACCTACACTTACTGTAATTAATAGGCTTACTGTATGTTTGGCTTTTGGATTGCCAGCAGACCTAAACAAAACAAACAACAAAGAAAAATAAGAAGATTAAGACTGCTGGCTACCATGGATACAGTGTAGGACAAATGTTATCTGACCATCACTTGCCTAGTTGGTTAGTCTAAGTATACAGAAGGGGTCATGGCATATAATTAAGTAGAGCAGGGGCATGCTTTTGCCCAGTCTATGCATGGGAATTAGGGTGATACTTCCATGGTCTAATTGATAGGGTCGATGGAGTCTTACAGTCCATTTTTGACCCAAGTGGTCCAATTCGAGCGACCCCCTGCCTTTTTTCAGTAAAGGCACACTGGCTTGGTTTTGCTATTCCAAATTGCTACTCCATTGCTACTCCATTGCTTAAACTGACCACAATGACGGTAGGTTCTGTTTTCAGTATGACCCAGCCAGGACTGAAACTCCATACCACCTAACTGCAAGTCTGAAGTGCCCTTACCACTTGACCATCCAGTCGGTCTCCATGGTCCATGTGTCTTGTATTTTTTATATTACCTTCCCATACAGTACTTGGTAAAAGATGGTCGGATAAAAATACATGCGGTGGGACATGGACATTGCAGAAGCATGTTGCAGGGCAGCTGGGCCGAAATAAACTTTAGCTTAAGGCTTCAAACTTGGGTGAGGAGAGACAAGAACTTCGAATCTGTATGCTCCAAAGCGAACTGATTATTTTCCAAAACTTGGGACTGCATTTGGGCTTATTATTATCATTTTTTTTTTCCTTTTCCAATTTGATGACTTGTGAGGAGTTTTCAGATTCACTTTCAGACATCATCAAACACATTTGATGACATCCATGACCACATTTTGAGAACCTGTTCCATTCCTCCTGCCTCAATGAATGTGATGCCCTTGTTAGACTATGCTACATAGGACAGCTTATCATTTGCACAGATCAAGGTGGTATAGTCAGTAATTAGTTTCACCCTTAAACTTAGTCAGGTTTCCACTTTTCTGCAAATCTGAGGATGTCTAGATCTTGGAGATGCCATGCATGCAATATTTCACTTTCAAGCAGGGGAAAATTGTGCAATTATGTAGAAGAGATTTACCAGCTCCATGAGCTCAGCCTCATTGATGGAACCTTGAAAAAAATAAAGAAAATACATAAAAATGAAAAATAATATACTCTTGCAAAGTTGTAAAGTTGTTTATGATACAGTACAGTACATCCTGTATATATATTAACTTGGTTTGTTTCTTTTCTAGCAACAAGTACAGTATAGCCATGGATCATTTGAAGATCATGAAAAGCAATTTAAAAGTCGCAGCACTTCATTCTCATAAGGAGGTGCTGAACCCTGCTCTTTTGAAATTAAATTTCCAGATCTTGCAAAGTGGGTGGGCCAGAGCTGCAGACATCAGAAATTTCTGTAGATACGTGAAGACATGATCTGGCATGGAAAGAGTTGATAGTGACATATGCAAAATCAATTATCATATGGCACCAGTTGTTCTTTACGCGTGTGGTCTCCCAAGAAATTAAAATGTTTTTTTTCTTAAACATTGTGTAGTTGGAAGCATTACTTGTTCAAATTATCATTTTAAGGGCAAGAGCCATTGCTCTTGAGAACTGTTCCACCCTGTTCTGAACTAAAAGTTTTTACCAGGTACTGGAAAACTTAAATGTGAATCCCACTTATCTGCACTACATATCTCTTTGACAAATCTCCGATTATTTAAGGGAAGCAAGATCCCCCTGCCCCCCCAGGAAGCAAGACCCCCCCCCCGAAAAAAAAAAAATGGTCTTGTAGTATATCCTATTCCATGAATGGTTCTTGAGAATCGTGTGACAATATTTTCTCACCAAATTGGGAAATTCTTGGAGTGTAACTCATTTCTTCATGTTGATATGCAATATTAAACTTCTGAAGTATAAAGAAAGGTACATGGAAGAGAAATACTGTAAGAAGATATTTGTAATAATAGGGGCTTTTATCCTCAAGAAATTGAATATAAAGATATGAAAAACATTACAAAGCGGAGATACAGTGAAAACTAAAATCTTCTGAGAAAAAAATTTTATGCACTTTTCTTTTGATTGGTAGTCATGGTTTTTTCTGAAAGTTGGAAGATTATAGTTCTTTCCACCTTCTATTTATTGGGGTAAGTGTACAGTTATTCAGTGCTAATGATGTACAGTAACAGGGATTGATGTAAATGCTTTGCAACAGAAATTTTTTATGAAAAAAGGAAGTGTATGTAAATCAAATCTGTACTTACAAGAAAATTATAAACGGAAAATTATACACTTTCACTGAAATTACATCACCATTAGTACTGTAACATGTGCATGGACTCCTACAGTACAGTAAGTAGCCATCTGATGTAGTCAACAATTGCAAGGACAGGCAAATCTGTCCTGAGAGTCCTCATGTCTATCCTCGCTACCAAAGTGACTATATCTATGCTCAAGAAATTTAGGTACTTAAGTGTATTGAAACACAAGTGTTGGTTTTTCGTAAAGTGTATTAAACTGATGATATACTGACATACTGTATGCATGTAACATTCATACGTCAAAAGTGTCTGCATGTGTTTATATAATTAATGGTCTGGTGAACATGAAGATGCATTTGAAAAACATTAGAATCCTAGAAAAAGTTACAATTTCCTTCAAAATCCATAAGATTTGAACATTAATATAGGATAATATTTGATTTGCATTTTATCATTTATAGGATGAGGTTATTTACTGTAAATATGCCAATCCAGTGAGAGAGAAACTTGCCATATGGCTGATTTTATCATTTGTTTTTGGCCTTCAATTTTAAGGGCAGTTGTAACATTAGTATGTTCTGAAGGTTTTATTTTGGAAGCTAGAGTTGTGTATTTGACAACCAGATCAGTATCACTTTTTTACCATTATGCAAAACTAGGCCTATCTGATGAGTATAGGCCTATTCAATTTAGAGATCCTTGTTATGACCAAAAAGGCAGAACTGCTCACATGTGGGCCTGTGAAAAATAAGACAGATTATATTCTCCTTTATTTCATAAACTTCAAAAAAAAATTCAGCAAATTTCAAGTTATTAGTTATGCCGAGTGTACATTGCTAGTGTACCTCCTGTCAGTTCGTGGAAATTAAAGACCCATTTGTATAATAAATTCATTGGTTGTGTTGGAAAAACCAGGCAATAGGCAGTCTTCCCAAAATTATACAGGAAATCTGCAAACTCTGCAAGATTTCATTATTTCAGGCACCAGTATGTCTGATTATGGTTTGCATGAACAATAGATCTAATTGCAACTGCAAATGATCGTGGGGTAATTAGGTTTTGGTATATTGTTTTGTCAATGACATTTATCTATGACACTGAAAGATTGATTTCATATATTCAGTAGCAAAGGGTGCTTGTGTGTTCATATAGTTACCACTTATGCTGCAGATCCTTTCATTATCCTTCTCACAAAGTTACAGTAATTAGTCCTGCTTCCTATGACACTGCAAATATCAGAGGCTGTGGAGCCAATTTTGAAGTGCGGGGGCTAATCATCAAAGCGGCCCAATGTGTCCAATAAAATAAATGCAGTTTAAGGCGGCCCAAAATGCTCACAGCAAAAAAAGTGTGGGGGCTAAAGCCCCCCTAGGCCCCCCCCCCCCGTCTCCGCGGTCCCTGAATATTTAGTTGTTAAAATGACCCTGGTTTATTTAGCCGAATCTGGGCTGCTTATATTTGAAGTTTAATGACCATATGTTAATTGTCTGTCACAGATTAAATTTATGCCCCAGAGAGAGAAAAAAACAGAAGGGCAGGTCAATCATCACCCCAGACAGTTCCAATCCTTACAACTACCTACAGTACATACTTCAAGCCCCTCCCATCCTTACAACTACCTACAGTACATACTTCAAGCCCCTCCCATTGCTGTCTTAACCCTTTGCCAGCTAAGCTCGTACATTTACACGTTCTAAATATTTCCGTAGTACTAATCCGCTAAACATGTACGTGCTTTTGCAACTCATTTTTGAAAGGCTCAGCTCTTCACGAAAAATATCACAAAAACCCTCAATCTATGTACCATAGGAAAGCTAACAAAATTAGCTGGCAAATGGTGGCGCTATTATACAACAGTAGACTGTACAAGGTACGTTTGCTTTTAAAACAAATGGCAGCGCCCGCGAAAAAGAGTGCAGAAGTTCAAAGATCAGTGAAATTTCCTGGAGACTCAGAAGAAGAAGAGGGAGGTGAAAGTGAGGAAGTGTGTTATTTGTCAGATATATTCCTGGAAGATTTGGAGGAAGTTGAACATCAAAATACAGATATAATCACACCAGTTTCACACCAGTTTTTTTTTCACTCTGAAGCAATAAAGTTTTTTCTGGATGAGTTTTAGACAGTTGTGGGAGGAGCTGAAGTAATTAGTACAGTAGGTTAGGAGAAATTGAACTGGTTGGGTACTTGAGAAGATCAGGCCTTAAAGCCTAAAAAAAGTAGAACATAACAGTCACATTAGGCCAGGCTGTGTCTGTTCGGTATGCATGCCTAAGAATGAACCAGCTAATCCTGAGAGCAATAAAGCAGCAGTTTTCCGAAATTGACATTTTATGAAACTGACGGAAGGTTTTGTGTCAAATTGGATTGTTTTCTTGCCCCTTTTTTATGGTTTCCACATTTTTAACGTTCGTCAAATTTCAAGTAAAACAGCACCCACAAATCTCTGCATGACATATGGATTAAAATAACTTAAAGGCCTACTCACTTCACTTTATTTTGGGTGTAGATTTACATTTCTATAGCTGTCCCATTACTGTACATTATTTCAAGGACTCTCTAAACATTACTTTAAAATATCTTGTGAAGATACCTTTTAAACCATATACATAGCATTTATACCTCAAACTCCATGACATTTTACCAATTTATATTGCAATCACCCCTTCCAAGTGAGTTGTTTTTACTTTTCAAACTTACGGTACCTACACAGTGTTAATTATACACTGTGCGAAATGAGACTTTTTCGTTCATTGAAACCATGCATCCACAGTAAAATAGACCAAATAGTTGTAAATTTAAGTCTGTTCCTTCAAAGACTACAGTATTTTTTAGAAAAGCTCACAAGACCTGCAGTTCAGCTATATGCTTTTATCTGAAGAAGTTCTTTGTGCAGTGTGCACTGAGGTTTGTTGATTTGAATAGCCTATTACTTAGGGTTTTTTTTCTTGAATACAAAAGGAACTTAAATAGCTAGTGAACAACTGGTAATTATAACTGTTTTTTAAAGGGACAGTCATAGTTTGTTTTGTTTTGGGGAATATTCTCACAATAATGAAATAAGTCAACTAACAAAAACCTTAATTGAGCTGTCATCACACGATTTATAGAGCACTGAATTAGAAGAGCAAGCACCCTGGCTGGATGTAGTGTAAAGTTAAGTCTTTCCTGTTTCATGATTGGCTCTTGTGAGTCATGTGGCATTTTTTTCTCGCTGTAATGTGAAATTTACTAAGAGTATCTGTATCTGTTTGTTTCAGCTTGAATACGATATTGTAGTCCTTAAAATATTATAAAAGATACTCTGAAAAGAAATATATTTGAGTGGAAAATTGTGAGATTTAGCTGTTGCTTCAAAACAAGTTTGGGACCAATATTTTTGTTGTTTGCACATAGAAGATCCTGTCTTATTAGTGCATTTAAATTTAATGTTTTTTCAAAAAAAAAATTTTTTTTAGAAATTTTCATTCAACAGTAATTTAGACAATTACTTTTAGTGCATTGGAAGACCTCTGCAGTGTTGTAACATTATAACATGGTAAACAAACTGCTCTAAAATGGAATTAAATCAAAGTGCAGAATGAAAGTTTATCATTTCCCTGTCAAACTGTGGTTGTTCCTTTAAAGGTCCAGTAGAATTCATCTTAAATTCTGAGTTCCTTCATTCTATTTTGAAAATAGACCTATAGTCCCAAATTGAATGATTGAAGAACATGCAGTGTGGGATTGATTGAAGGACATCTTTTACTGCATGTGCCCTTTAATGAAGGTAGATCTGTATATGGCCCCTGTGGAATAAACAACTTCATGCATTCAGCACCATGGAATAAACAGTTTAACTGAATTCAGCATCCAAGGGCAATTCTCATCACCCCAAAAAGGGATAATCCCAGTAACTGTGCAATTGGTAGCTCCTCCCATACATATCTATATAAAGCACAGCTGGAATCCTTGTGCATGCAGTCACACACCATATGTACAGCACTCTTTTGATGAGGAACTGGACATTGCAGGAATTGCTATAGGAACAATTTGAAGACCTTCCTCACAAAGTGCATTTGAAAAGACCAATTACAACAATGACCACCAGCCACCAAAGAAGACAATTTCAGTTTTACATCTGCCCTGAATTAGGACCATCAAGGGAGTCACTGCAGCCCTGGAAAAGGGTACAACCATCCATTATAGCCATTATGAATGACACATAAATCCATCCAAATGACAGAAGTGACCCAACTGTGGTTTGGTTGGTGACTGAATGTGTTTGCATGGTTTGGGGTGGTGTCTCTCTTGCTCCCTTCCCTCCCACACAGGGTCTGGGCTTGTTGCTGCTGGGTGGTTAAGTGTGCTCCTTCTGGTCATAGAATTAGAATGCTGTTTACCATTTCTCTGACCCCATGGGCCTTCTGAAGCACCTTTGGACCTTTAGACCAGATAAAATAAATCAGTAATTAGTCACATACCATTTTTTGCCATGTCCAGCATGGAAAGTGAGCACAATGGCATGACCAAGGGTTCCCAGGGGGGCACATGCCCCCGGAAAACCTTCCCCCTGTGTAATTCCCAACCCAATCATATTTAGGATTTTCAGAAAGAGGTTTGTCTTCTGCACGTACTTTCTGTAGTCAGAATTTTACTACCACATTTGGAATGATTTAATTCTTAATTCTTTGGACAAGAAAACGCAGCATTTTCTTTTTTTTTTCAAATGAAAAAATCACCCGCAACACCAGGAAAATGCCAAATCACATCGCTGACATATTACCCCATGCTGCATCCAAAGTACCCGTGCACAGCATGCTACTTGGAGAAGTTCTAGATCATAGCTCCAACCAATTCCCCGCGATTGACCTGAAGATTGCCTACTTACCCTTCCGCACATATGTACACTGCTTCTGAAGTTTTGTAAGTGCGCAAATTTCAGCTTTTTGGAGAGTAATTATAAGGCAATCTACTGGTGGATACAATATGATACGATATGATACGATACTGGTCGAAATGGAGGACCTGTGTTTTCCCACTTTTTGGGTACGTTGGTCCTCATGAGATTTTCCCAAAGGGCCTGTTTTGTGGGACTATTCACCTATGTAATCTCCACTTACCTGCAACTAGCCCTTGTAAATGCAGATCTGCATTTACCAGGGTTAGTTGCAGGTAAGCTGGGATTACATAGGTGAATAGGAGGTTATTAGTATTGAGCCTTGCAGAATCCCAATCCAGGTAGTTTTGGGGAACAAGTGGTAGTCCATATGGTAGGTATGTCAAATCTCTGGATATTTTAATTAAAAGATACATTGTCCAAAACAAAACTCCTAAGTCATTTCATAGTTAAAAATGATTAAGTACCATCATTTTGCTTGTTTAATGTTTATTAAAAAAAAATATAGGTCCCATGCATGTGGAGTGGGGATTTAATGTGCACATGGTATTTCCCTGCTGTTGTAAGAGGCTATTATTAAAAGGGACGTATGGAATGTGAACTGAAACCAAACTGGAACTTGAACCGTATTTACAACAATACATAAACTTGACCATCATATATTAACCACATTCATATTGGTGCCAGTGTCATTAAATCTCACCTAACTATAGTTCTCAAATAACTAGAAAACTTTCCTTCCTTTTGAAACATGTACCCCAACTGGAAGAAGTGTTAATACACTGTCCTGTTTTTTGATTGGTTTTACAAAGTCATGTGACAGTATTTTTTTTCTTCAAATGCGAAATTTTCGAGGATTCAATACTATGTTGATTACGTGATATTGAAGTCCTAAAATATTATGAAAAGAAACATTGAAGAGAATTAAGAAGAAACTTGTGACATTTAGCTGTTAATAACTTCAAAAGCAGTTTGGGACAACTGCTCTTGCCCTTTAATATTAAAGTAGGTAACAGAGAGAAATAAAGTTGTTCATTGCTCATAAATTGTTGGCTCAAGCTTTCAAAATTTCAGGATTTAACCAGATCATACACAGCATTAAATGCATAAAGGTAAATTGCTGAAGTGTATTGAAGAAATTGAATTATTTGATGTACACGTGGCTTAATTCTTCCTTTGTGAATTACATGTAATATACTTAAAGGATGATATATAAACTTGTATAAAATCAATATAGTGAATAAGTCCCCATGCCATCTGTTGGTTTCCCTTGAGTTTTCAAAACCTAAAATTATGGGTACTTATGAAAAGATTCGGGTCATTAATAATTCCTATTGACATGATTATGGCTTATCATGCCTATAGATATTTACTGTACCCAGGTGTGTCATAGCCTTTTTCCTTTTCTCTCTTCCTTTCTTTTTTCTTATTTACGACATCTTTGCTTACTTTTTGGGGTGTGCGTGACTCTCAGGGTGGTCCCTTATTTGTTTAATACCTGATATTTGTAAGGATTATGAAGGGACTTTGTAATTTCTGTTTCTTTATTTCAGTATGGTTTCAAGATCGTTCAAAGACAATAACTTGATGAAATGGTCATGCCTGTATAAAAAAGGAGCTAAACTAAAGTTATTGATGGTACCTGTCATCACAGAGTGTACTGAATGATGTGTAGCATGGCAGACAAGTTGTTTACAGTCTTCCTCAGTTTGTTTTGAACTTTGTTGTTTGACATGGTAGAAAGATGTAGGATTTGATAACTTTTTCTTTGGAACTTGCAACAAGATGCAGTTACCTGACCTAAATTATACGTGTTATAAATACATGTTGGTTCACCTAAAAGGACATGTAGAACAGTCACCCTAAACTTATTTTGACAGAATGAGCAAATTTTTGATTTGTTCTTTTTTTTTTTCTCCTAAAATTAACCTTTCATGTCATTTCAGGAGTTTATCATTTCCAAGGTATTTAAACAATGAGTATACTCCTGACAAAGCTCACAGTTCTGTGAAAAAATATTTTCACATTGTTCTCAAGAGCCAATTAAAAATACTATGAACATTCGCGTTGGTGTGTTGTAAAATCCCATCTCAAAAAAAGTAGAAAAATAGTAGACTTAATTAACTGCTGTGCCCTAACTCAAATTGGGGTGATGCATGTTTAAATCTTAAATTGCTAAATGGATGTGTGCAAAAAGAAGAGGAGACAAATGATGATAAGATAATTTTTCCCAATTTGACAAGTAGAGAAACATTATTATTTACCATAAACCTATTTCCAAATAGCAATTACAATGAATTGTGGGATATAGTTTTGAGTCTGCATCAGTTTTAACCACATCAGTAAAATGCCATTGACAGAAATGACAAACCCCAAAACTATATCCCACAATCCTTTGTAACCTATAACTATTTTGTATGATTCAGCTTTGATTAACAGCAGATTTGCCATGTGAGTTTGAATATTATGATGGAATTTTTGTGTTTGGATTTGGATATGTGCAGGTCTCCATTGTGTGAATTATGCTCACAAGTATAGTGGGGCTTATGGGTTGCCCATACACTACATGACTGATGTCTCAAAGCATTGTTTCTTGTGGTGGATTCATTATGCTGACCCAAAACATAATAGTATTGACTCACGTGTGTGGGCCTTTAATGAAGAGCAATTCCCTGCACACTATAGTATTCGAGTGGATGACTAATTATAGCCTAACTTGCAATGTGCTAATACATATGTAACAATGCTGTAAATTGGCTGCTAGGTACTGTAGGTTTTGTATATTCCTTAATTCAGTTGCTAGTTGGGAGTCAAAAGGAATATCATAGTGTGGTGGCCATGGGGTTATATGTTGTGTGTGTCAGTGGTGCTTTCTTATTTAAAGGCATATTTTCATCATCCCAAGCAGTTCCAATTCTCACAACCTACTTACTTCTAGCCCCTCCCACATTTATCTAAAACTCATCTTTATCCAGACACAATCCTTGTTTATTGCTTCATGGCTTGTCCCAGTGGCCATACAAGTCCATTATGTGTAATCAAGACACTCTCATTGCCCATGCTGTGTAATTTAGCTATGATGCATTGTTTGAATGTGATGCCAATCAAAGAGCTGTACCAATTGAGAGTTTTGATATATGTATACTGAAAATGTAGTTTAGGGTGACGAATGACTGCCTTTAAGCATCATGTACAGTACTATCCCAAGAAGGGTATATGATTCCGGTACCTTACATGGTGGCAGGATAGATCTCTAACTTATCATCTTTGGTTGCATTCACAGGTCATATAAAAGACTAAAATCATTAAGCTTTCTTCTGCACGTACCTTTTGCATAGATATTGGTGTTTTAAAAATGCCTTGTTATTAATAGTGATAGTTTTTGATAGTTATTGATAGTTTTCATAGTTGCATATGTATCATATACTCTATTAAACAGTGTAGGATTAATTCAGAACTTGTTCCTGGTAGAGGTCAAAGCTGGTATTTGAGAATACCAAAGGTCAACCTCTAATAATAACTGTCACACTATTCTGGACAGGCTACAGTACACGCGTGCTTGTTGCTGGCAAGCATTTTGTTGCACGCAGGAAATTTTTTTGCGGGCAGGTCAAGATTTGGGAGAGTTTGGCTTGGATCTTGCATGCTTGATGTGTGATACCTGTGTGTGTGTGCTACACTACATGTGGGAGAGGTCCATGTTAGCTCAAGGATACAGGCACTGCGGGTTACCTGTGTGCTAGTTACGTGTCAACTGCATGGGAGTTGCCTGCAACAGGAAGGGTTTACGCGTGCCAATTGTGGGCATATTTATATGGCAGATGAAGTCACAGAATCCCAGCAGTTAACTTGCCTGCAGTAAACACTTCAATTACCAACAGCTTTGAGAGGGACAGAAACTTGCCTGCAACATGCCCTCACTTTACTCGCTCCATACCCGCAGAATTATAGACTGAATGCAAGTTGGCAGTACCATGCAACACTGTTCCTTTACCACAGAATGCACGTTCTGTATGCCCGCGCATCTCACCAAGTTGGCATGAAGTCCATGACCAACCTGTTTTTCAAATGGGTAATACAGGCTTGGGGCGATTACATCTCAATGTAAGCGATTACAATTGCGATTACTTCATATTTTACGATTGCGATTATGATTACGATTACAGCTAAAATTGTAAGTAATTGATTACGATTGCGATTACATTGCAGTGTAATCATGATTGCAATCGTGATTACATTTTCTTTCCACATAAACAATGTAGTAGGCAAACAATCCAGTGTCCACAACTGGAGAAAAGGCCATGGACATTAATATTGCTCTAGATAAGCCCGGACAGAAGCAAGTCCTCCCAAAGTAGAGATTATAGAACCCATGCACTTCTCACTCATTTTAAGCTGGAACAGCCAAAAAAGAGTGACAATTAAATTTTACCAACAGAGGACCCAAGCACTGAAAAATTGTTTAGTAACTTTACAGGCTTTGTTCAATTCAACTCCAATGTAATCAGAAATGAAACCATGATTGCGATTACAATTGTCATTGTAATCGATTACGATTGCAATTACTTTGCGATTTTCACAAAAGTAATCGATTTGGATTACAACTACTTCAAAATGTGTAATCGATTGCAATCGATTACGATTACCGAAGCCTGGTTAATTAAATGCTGGCAACTTGGGGATGCTACGGACCCCCTACAGGTGAATTCTGTGAACCTCCGCAGGCAAACTCCCGCAGTTCCCGTGGAACAAGTTTTGAGCATGTTCAAAACTTAATTGGCTGCAGACAACAGCTTGTGTGCGCCCCTGCGGGTAAGTATGGGCCAGATGTGGGTGAGATACTATCAGGTCTGTGATACCTGCGGGGAGCTACAGGCAGCAAAAATATCACTCGCAATTAAGTTGCACACAGTGCCACAGTTCTGGCCCAGGATATATGACAAGGGCTTAAACTTCCTTTGAAGTGGAAATCTGGGTGAGTGCTTTCACAGGTGACATTAAAATTAAGTCCCTTCCCTTTTGCATGGCAAACTGACAGTGTACCCTAGCTGTCAGCAACTTTGGTTGCAGGCTCCCCAACCTCCCCCCCCCCCCCCGAACTGCAGTATGCCACTAGGGGTGCACTGGATAAATGTCAGTGGCTCAGCTGCAGTCTGCTGATGGCAATGACACTGGTTGGCTGAAAACTATATGAGCCAGCATGCAATTTTGTTTCTGACCCATTTGTTGCCAGTGGACCTCGGATGGTCCTCCGACAGTCCTTCAGTTACCAACCACGTATACATGGCCGATTGAAAGCAGACGGTGGCTGCCGGTGGACTGCCCGATATTGCTGACTGGGTAGAACATATCACTAGGTGAGACTTATACATACACTATACACGGCCGATTGAAAGCAGACAGTGGCATGCCTGTGGACTGCCCGAAATTGCTGACTGGGTAGAACATATCACTAGGTGAGAAGTAGCTGATGATAATGTGATGACTATGGATATTTGCCTGGTAGTAGGCATGGCTACCCAATTATAATGTCATGTGCTTGGAATGGATGAATTGTATCTCCTTAACTAATGTATTTTACTGTTTGTGGCCAGTGTTATGATTGTGGTCATATGAAGGTCCAAAAGTCAAACACTTAAAGGCTATATATTGTCATGAAAATATTGTCCAGGTAAGGACATTAAGTGTGCATTAGATATTAGGTCTTAGCTAGTCGGTTGGGTCCCATGAATGCTGATGCTCAAATTTGAAATCAGCAGATTGGTTATACCCCAGCCTCTCCCAAGAAAGTAGCAGAATTGCAGGCAGGCTACAATACATGTTACTGCAGCTGTACAGCACATTATGGGCCTGATGATCTCTACAACATAAATTGGGATCACTGTAAATCTTTTAAAAGAATAACTTATAGGACATATATACATCCTGTAAGTTATTCTTTTAAAAGATTTACAGTGATCCCGATTTGTTGATTAGGCCTAGCCAATTAATGGGGCGCATGCAGCTTTGTCTATTCGGGCTACTTGATACCAGTGAAACTGCCATGCTATCATTCTTGATAATATATGTTACCTTTTAACACATCACCACCAAACAACTAATCTGTTGTTTTCAAGTTACATGTATTCTGCATGGCTGCCACTAACAATGCTTTATTGACACAGCTTGTCAATAAGTAAGTCTAATACTCTACTAGTAACGTGTAGTCATGTACTGTTGTAGTTAATTGAGCATGCGCGGCTGCTGATTGCTGAGGGGAATTGAAGGCTTTACAAATCCTTTAATGAAATTTTTAGGTAATGCTGAAGTTCCATCTCCCACGCATCAAAATAAAATTACTCTTGTTGACAGGCCACTTTGCTTTTAATTTGGGGGATTTTCGGAGTTGCATGGAGCTATAGTTTCAGCTTCAGGTTCGTACCTCCATCTGTTACCCAAACAGCTGGTAAATGAGAATGTTCCTAGCAAGGTGCTGAATATTATCACTCAGACCTACTGTACAGTATTTATGGTGCCAATTCTTACAATCCATGAATCATAATGCACAGCATGCACTGTACAGTGCATGAATGCATAGCATTAGTTCATCAGTTGCAACTTTAAATTTAGGTCCTTTAGTAAAAACTAACCTCACTGAATCAAATTTATTGTAGAGGTATAGCTTCAAATATTTTGCAGTTGTGCTTTTTGATCTTTTGCATTTTTACATCTTCATCAACATCATTTCTCATTTAAGACACAATTTTGTCTAATATTCTGCTGCAGGCCAGGGCATACTTAGCTACTGTATATCCCTCACAGATTCAGTTTCACAGGCCCTAACATGATGTGTGAGGTAAAGTTATTAAATTTCTACTTGAGTGGTGATAAATTCCAATTAAGTTTCTTTCATTATGTTGTGTTCCTAAATAATCTGGTGGTTCACATTCGAAGCAATTTATATATTCTCTTGCCTTGGATGAGCAAGCCTTTGACTTTAACACTATATTTTCATAAGACAGTCTTATTGAGCTTATTTTATGGACAAGAAACAATTGTGATTGAAATTCAATGGATCTTTTCCAAGAAAAAGACAAATATGCCTCTTAACTTTACTACTGTGGGGGTCAGAATTTTATAGTACAGTATAACTGATCTCCATCAGTAAACTTTTAAACTTTTTATTGTTGATTGCAATGTGTGCAACTGTACAATTTTTTTCAAGGATATTAAAGAAAGTACCTCAATTCCTCTCATTTTATTTCCTTTGCTTTGTAATGATATCACAGTTGGGCCTCATCATTCTTTCATTAGGTGGAACCATGCGGAATGGAATAGTCAAAATAAGTGGCCTTTGATTGGAAGTTTTCTCTTAATTTTGAACCTCTCTCTTTTTTTCTTTTTTTCCCTTGTTTTTTGAAGTAGGTTGAATGAAATCTTGAGACCTCATCAGTGAGGGGGGATTTTTTTTAGTACTTATGATTGAAATTACAAAATGCTCACAGAAGAGAGAGAGCTCTGAAGGCTAAAATTGCTGAATGTGAAACAACAAGACTCGTGTAAATTATGGCATAAATGTTTGAAAATTCTAATGCTCCACTTTCATTTAAAAAAAGTGCAAATTGTGGACAAAGTTGAAAAATTGTGATTATCAAATGAACAGCTAGAGAAACTTCTTCATGGCACAATTAATTTGTAACAACTGTTGGGCTTGTACTGTATATATGTATAGAGAGCATTTTATGCCTCAAAGAAACAATTTGCAGATTTATATGCATGCTGGCTGGCCCCTGCAGGATAATACAATACTTGTATGGTACTATTTCATGTGAAATAGTTTTTGTAAAAGCAATTATATGGTCACAATATACAGTATTCAAATTATGCTTCATGAATTCTCTTTTGTTGGCCCATATTGGTTTGAACTGTACTGAGTTCAGATTTGGGCCAGAAGCCTGGTACTCATATCTTTACAGTGTGTGAAAATTCGGAAACACTTGTTAAAGCAGGATTTTGAAGCTGAGGTACAACTCACTTTTCATATTGATTGTGGAAAAAGTCATTAGACCAAAGTTCACAAAACGTTTGCACTGCACACTAAATGCTGCAGGGATATACAAAGTTCGTCAAGTTAGTTAGATAGAGTTTTACGGTCCAGTTTCCAACCTAGTTCAAGTCGAGCCAGCTATGGCCTTTTTGCCAGTTGTGGCTCCCAACTGCATTGCTTATGCGGCGCATCATGCACGCACGTCTGCAGTAGGTTCTATTTTTAGAGTCTTTGGTATTGACTCAACCTGGTAATCAAACCCGGGCCTTCTGTGTTAGAGGCACAAAGCTCGTCAAATAAGATTGGAACTCATGTGAAATAGTTCCTAGGTGCAAGATTGCATTAAAGCTTTCGATCAAGGCCCAGACCAGAAATATTTTAAGAGTGATTTGTCACTTAACAAAAGATTTGTCTTCATTGTTGAATTTTTAAAGTCATTGTTTAATCAGTTTGGTTGAAACGGTTCATTGACATTAAGTTATTATCCAAAGTGCGTATTGCTGAGCATTGAACTTATGTAAAAGTTCCTTTCAATAAAGCATGATAGATCAAAGTTGTGGGTTAATTTAATTGTGGCCAAAGTTGTTTACAGAGTAAATTTAACATGCCGTACGCGTGATACAGAATTCTCTAGTAAAAATCGCCAAGCGATGGCCTTTTGATTTAAACAGTACATTAGAAATAATGCTGGCATGAAATTTGGACAAACTCCTTTGTTGAGAGATGGACGTGAAAGTCTGACCTTGGTGAATTCTTGCAGTTTACACGGCTGGAGTGTATGTTACTGCGCTTGATAGAGTTGACCTAAAATTTCTTATTTTTTGCATTTTTAATCATAAAAACGAAAATCTCGTAAAAAGTTGACACTAATTGAAACCTTGAAACGAAAAAATCGGTCAATATTAAGTGAAAATAACAATCACATTTGAGAGCAAACTCTGCCAGATTTTGCAAGCCAACAGATCTCGATGAGATTCTTTTTATTTAAATTCCTCATTTTGTCGTTTTTCTACATATCAAAACAGGAGACAGATCAAAATGATACTACAAATTCCAGAAATTTCATATTTTTTAGTAAATGACTAAGAAGTAATGTTTTTTGACCCATTGTGGTGATTCGGTAGACTCCCAGTCTGCTACTACTAGAGTTCACGACTTTACACCAGCCAAGGTCATTAAGTTTCTTGCAGTCGGATGACGCGTCAAAGAATCGCCCAGTTTGAAGCTCCATCGCCCAGTTTGAGTGCCGATTTTTCATGGCACAAATTTTCTCATGACTGAGTCAAAACACTGCAGTCCAAGAAAATGGCAATTTGATCAAGTCTGCCTGGTCACACCAGCTCATCTCTTATCAGATGTTGTTCTCACCAAGACAAAGAGCTTTTTTTTTGTTAACTGATGCAGCATACTGTAGATGCTTGCATAGCATGTTGTGAAGACAAGCCGGAAGTGCTTGGTGCCCTTCGGAGAGAATGCGTCATGAATGGGTAATAAATTAGAGTTAAATAGAGTTTTATGGCCCAGTTTCCAACCTATTGGTTCGAGACGAGCCAGCCACAGCTTTTTTCCAGTTGTGGCTCACTGGATTGTTTTCCCTACTCCATTGCTTATGCAGAGCATCACGCACATTGGCAGTAGGTTCCATTTTTAGAGTCTTTGGTACTGTACGACCCGACGTGGGAACGGAACCAGGTCTTCCGCATTAGAAGCGGATGCTCTTACCATTAGACCAAACATGTGGTGAATGGGGCCATATCCAGCAGTGCATACACATTATACAGTATATTGTATGGCTCAGTGTGATCAAATTTTACACAGCTAGGGTGCTAATATTTTTTCTGAAGGGTTTTCTTAGGGTGCAAATGGCCAAATTAATGTTTTAGAATGTTTTTTTAAATTTCAAAATTATGGTTAGTTTTATATGTTTAGAAGATCAAGAGCAGTCACCCCAAACTTTATTTTGAAGCAAATGTTAAAGGGCAAGAGCAGTCATCCCAAATCGAAGTAGTGTAGTAGACTGTCCAGTTCTGTGATTGGCTGTGGGGAGTCATGTAACCACATTTCTCCTCTTCAAATTTGAGATTTACAAGAAATAACTGCTTGGTTTACCTTGAATATGCAATTATTAAGTAACGTCATTTAAAGTAATGAAAGGTACTCTGAAGAGCGGTATGACGAAAATTGTGTTATTTAGCTTTTTCTTCAAAATAAGTTTTGGGGGACTGCTCTTAACCGTTAAAGTTTATTTCAAGTCAAAAGATTTAAAAATATATATTAAACACCATGAAAAATGAATTCTAACTGTCCAACTCCCATCGTTCATAGGATATTCTTGAACCAGGATATAAAATGTGAAAATTTATCCGCTCAAAATAAATTAGTCCATTGTGCAGTATTTTGTGACTTTCTTGATGTACAACTCACTTTACCTGCTTTGTTTCCCTTTAAAATTCAATCATTTTTTTATGACCTTCAACACTTCCTGTTTGCTTGCAAAGCATGTTGTAAAGAAAAAGCGAACAATTTTGCTTCATCTCATAAGAATAAGAGTGCTATCATATCTTAATTGGTACAAGGGTCAGTAGCTTTCAGAAATATAAAGAAATATGAAATTGTAATTTGAATTGCACAAAATGAAATTATTTCACAATGTACCTTTTAAGTTTGAGTGAATAAACTTCAGCATTTTGTATCTCAGAAAAAAATGACCATTGTCGATGGAGTTTTACTTGCGGAGTTCATTTTTCATGCTGTTTGATGTATATTTTTGAATTTTTTGACTTGGGTTGCACTTTAAATCTTACTGACTGCATGGTCAAGAGTGGCTACAGCAGCATATACTTGCAGTACGTCCCACAGCCAGGTCAGTTCAAGTCCTGAACAGGTCTTACCAAAGACTTTAAAAATGGAACCTACTGCTAATATGCTTGCATGGTCCTCAACATAAGCAATGGAGTAGGGAAAACATGCCAGTGAGCTACAACTGGAAAAAAGTCTGTGGCCGGCTCGCCTTGACATCGACATTACAGTATTTTTCACTTTAACAGTTTACATGTATATCTTTGATATTAATTTCCAAATCCAGCAGTGAAATGACCTATTTTTGTGGTTTATCTTGAGATACTGGGCATTCACCTTCAGAAGATTCTTAAGGATTGATTTGATTTTCCACATCTGATGTGAATAGAATCAATTTCAGTGGCTAAAGCAGTTATTGAATGAACCTTGAACTATGAAAATTGGTTCAGTAAAGTTATTTAGTAAAGTAATGCATGAAAAAGAAATTAAAAAATGCAGGGATGATGTTGAAAAATTTCTTGACAAATCTGTCAAATTATTGATGTTTGGGACAAAAAGTTTATCAAATAGGTACTCCATGTTCCAAAGTTAAAGAAAAGCATGATAACCCTCTTCTGCCCTTACGGGTCCCTTCTCCTTTATAAAGACGGAGAGTGCAGCTCTCACACGTCTTAACTGTTTCATGCGGAGCTCAAAACTGCAAGTAGCTACCCGAAAATTTGGCCACAACAACGAGAGAGACAATAGTTTAAGTCAATAGCCTACGAAAGCCAATGCGGGGTGGGTGCTACGTCCACTTTTCCGCCCCCCCCCCCCCCCCAGGCATGCAAATATGCCACAATTGGAGCTGGGCGGCAAAGGGTTTAAACAAACATACACTATAGATGGAACAGCTTCAATCATATGAAAGTTTTAAACAACTAACACTTTAATAATAATAATGCCATATCTTATGCTCTCACAAACATCACCACAAATCTCCACATTACCAGCATTAAGATATAAAGGAGAAGACACCGATAGAACACAAGACAAGCGGATGTCATGACCTGTTGCCACGGCGGGTCACAGGTCATGACATCCACTGCCAAGGAGTGGAGCTGTTCCATCATAATTACTGTTAATTTAAAGTATCTGCACCACAGGGATGTGCACACACACAGATTGTCCGATTGTGCGGGGCAACTAAAATCCCATGTGGACAACCAAAAGTTAAGGATTGGTTGTCCAATGAACAATAATTTTCTTCTCGGATTGACGAAGTTTACTGCTGACTGATTAACTCTTTCAACTTTCACCATCATACAATTTTTAGACTTCAAGTGCTTCCATTTCTCAAACATCACATCTTTTCATTCTTCAAGACCGATTTTGTTTTGCAATTGTGTGAAAAATGTTTGGGATAACCAAATTTCCTTTTGGACAACTACAAGTAGTGAAATGGTTGCCTGAAGGAAATTTCCATAAATTTTTCTAAAAATCAAGGCTTGCTTGGGGTGACAGCATTCTTCCTTGAAAGGATGAAAGTAGTGACATCAAACTGTTTTAAAAACAACTGCTAAATCTCTCTATTTTTCTGTCTTTTTTCTCTTCAAATTATCTTTCATATTTTATTTCAAGATATAAATGTTGCATGTATGGTAAGCCCAATAAATATGACAAAGAGGAAAAGTATTGTCACATAAATCTCTGGAGACTTTCATGAATGATCTTCCACAATAATTCACATTGGGATGAATCGGTACATTATCCCTTTGAGTAGCTAGGTTTCTATAGAAAGATTTTATTGAAGTAATTCATTAAAAGTCAAACATTAATGTAGTATTATAGTTCATTGATAAGCGTCCAAAAGCAGTATCAAGGTGCAGAATGTAATGAAATATTAAACAATGATATAGAGTGTTCACTAGCAATTGTAGGATAATGCATAATCAAAGGGTTATTAATTGCAGGCGATACACAAGGGCACGACCCAAATGCATCCATGTTCTTATGCACAGGTCCAGAGCCCAGATGAGCTCTAATTGTTAAGAGTTTATCAGGGGATGATGCATGATCACCTGATCAAAAAAGAACTATTACAGAAGTTGGGGATTACTTAGTATGGTCATGCGCTCATATAATGCTAGATGCATCCATTAGACAAATTCACAAATAGGTTGATTTGAGAGTGATTTGGAACTTGACAGTTTGTCAGGATGTATGGCATGACCAACTTAATTGGGAAGATTTTGTAAGTGAGATAAAGTTTTGTAGCTCAATTTCTAATCAATTGTCTTAAGTCAGACCTGCCAGTGCCTTTTTTTCAATTGTGGCTCACTGACTTGTTTTCCCTTTGCTCCCGGCATTGATCGCTTTTGCCAAGCAACATGCAAGCACAATGGCAGTAAGTTTCATTCTTAGAAGTCTTTGATATTACCTGGCCAGGGAGTCAAATTAAATCCAGACGTCATGACTGCAAGTAGAATGCTTTAATATACCTCCAACTTGGGTGGGACCATTTGCTTAACAGCTATGTGTCTAAAAGAACCATGTCACATGAAAATGGGGTCTACTCGATGTTCCCAAGGTTCGATGTTCCCCTTTTTCGTATATCTCAATGATTTGGCGATGTTTATACAAGGATTGTTACCTTCCGGGGTTCATTATTTCCAGATGCGGGTATCTTCCCAAGATTCGGGAACATTGAACCTGGGGAAAAGCAAACCTTGGGAATATTGGCATATAGCCTCCATAAAAATGGTTGGATTACATTGAATGTACTAAGAACTTCAACCCTGAATAACAAACTTTTGAAAACCATATTGACAGTATTAATAATTGAAGAAAAATGCTTTTGTTATTTTAAGGCTTCAGGAAATAGTCCTACAGTGCCAGTGACTGATACATTTCAAAGTGTTCTTATGCGTCAACCTTATATTTGCAGAACCCATTGTAAAATGACAATTCAATTGTAAGTTTGTCCTAATTCAGTGCTCTTGTTCAACTGTGGTGAAAACAGTGTCACATGTTATTTTGAAATTAACTGCCTTCAAACGCAACAGACTGTTAACTTTTAGAAGGGATGTTTACACTCCCCACTGCATACTTGCATAACCACAAGTAAATTAAAACCCCCCTTGTCCACATTTATTCCGGTCTAATGAATCGTGCCATGGACCGGTACTGCACACCTTTTTATATGTTGTGGTGTAAACTCAAGGGTTGGATCAATAATTAGAATGGGATTATTCAAGTGACAAGAGTGCAACTAATAGCAGTAAAATTATTCAACTGTAAGCATGGGGTATGAAATGAATAAAACGTAAATAAAACTCTTGTACAGATTGCACAGATTATTATAAGAGAATTTAGGTGCCACATAGCTGCCACACCTGCAGCAATAGTAAAGTACATTTACCTTAGCTTACATGCAAAGACAATCCTGTAGTTTATTAATTCTCACAGGGGTGAAAATATTTTGTAAGTGTTAGTTGCAAATTAGAAGCATTCAACTTCCATGGTTGCAGTAGTTCTATGAGATTTTACTACAGCCTGACCTCTAGCCAATTGTAAGGCTGGACACTGCCATTCTTCCAACATGCAGCTCACTGACTTGTTTTCCCATATGCCTAATTTCTTCAAATGTTGAGCTCCAGGCACAATGGCAGTTAATTAGGTTCTTCTTTTTAAGTGTTTGGTATGACCTGGGATCAAATTGCATGCTCGAACCCCTTGAACACAGGGTCTACATTTTGTAAGGGAGAGTTGGGGCCTGGTGGACCTAGGCCCCCCAGATTTTCTTCAGGCCCCCCAGATTTTTTGCGTCCTGATAAAGTAATTTGAGAAAAAATAAGATGTGTGCACGGAAATAAACTTTGAAGTATTCCCTTCAAAAACAGTAAATATGAAATCAAGTAATAACTTTTAAATGCCTCCTCTTACTGAATTAGATATAATCTGCACTGTCTCTTCTTGCATTTCACTTCAAAGATGAAACGAACGTCTTGACGAGAAACTCAAATGTGACTTTGTTAGGTTAAGAGGTACCTTTCTGCCTTTCGGGTGGTTGGTTGATTTACTGAAAACAAGGTAATCCATTCTTGCATGACCTTTCCTATACTTTAACATACACAAAATATGCCGTAAGGAAGGTACTGTCTTTGAATAATTCTTCCCTTCCATCCTTAACAAGTCTATTTCGTGCCTCACTCCTGCCCATGACAAGTGCCATTGTAGAACAATTTTTTCGACAAGTCTTTTTACTAGTTGACACTGGCATCCGGGCGGATTTGTTAAACGTCCACAAGGCCCCGCATGATCCATACGTCTGCTTTGCGGTTTAAATATTTTGAGAGATTTATTGGTAGTATTTTAATTTTGACTACGTAATGTACAGAGGACTGAACAAATACTGCACCATTTTGCATCTTTACACCGGCCACTGAGAACCAGAAAACATCGTTTCTTTGGCAGTATGTACGTCACTTGTAAAACCTCAACAAAGACTTAAAATGAGTATTTTGAAATTTTTCATGCTCCCCAAAAAGGAAAATCCTAAAGCATAAGTTATAATCAGTTCAAAGTTTTGCCAAACATAGCACCATTTTGCATCTAGGAAATCTAATGCAAAGAAAGTTTCTCAGAGGGGGACACAACTACTTTTGGTTTTCCTATTATAGCTGAAATCCATTCAAATATTGCCGCATTTGCGATCTATGTCCTCCTGAAGTTTACAATTTTCCCCAAGGAAAAGGGAGGTACCGGTTCCCTTCAGTCTCACTCTCAGCCCCCTGCAAAGATCAGAAATGCCCAGTTTTGGGGTCCCTAAAAAGTGTATGTATTACCATTTTTTCATAGATC
This sequence comes from Holothuria scabra, assembly GCA_037179385.1. Taxonomy (NCBI): domain Eukaryota; kingdom Metazoa; phylum Echinodermata; class Holothuroidea; order Aspidochirotida; family Holothuriidae; genus Holothuria; species Holothuria scabra. Next base: position 48,746,644 of record CM074181.1, read on the forward strand.
GATTTTTTTATTCTCATTATTTGAGAAGAGGCAGACATGAGATTCGTATATTTCAAGGCTGGGTGCATCCAGCTTACAACAGGTGCGAAGTGCAGTTTCCGGCCATTTGGAGGCCAGGTTTGAAAAGCCCAAAATTTTCTTGAATGCTCCGTGCCAACCTATGGTGGCGCTCCACTTAGATAGTCTTGCTGCGCCTGACCCTTGGAGGTACCAGGCCCCCCACTCTTTCCCTATAGGCCCCCTAAAAATTCCATCCTGGCTACGCCACTGCTTTTATTACTCAGAGCTAAAAATTGAGATGGATCAATTTACCTTGAGAATTGACTTCTCTTTTAAAAGTATTTTTGCAGTACAGTGTGTTCAATGATACAATTCCTCACATGGACTGGGGGTTGTACTGAAGAACATGCATACAGTATTGCTCATGAGGGAACTAATGGTAACAAATTTGAATGGATTTGAACGCTATTTGAAAACTGTGAAGTTGAACTTTGACTCTTTTTTCTTGCTGACACTGTGAGGCATATATGTGTGGTGTGTTTCTAAATTAACCGGCCCCGTGTAGGTAAATCCATTGTGCAATTAAGCATTTAAAGGGTCAAACCTCTCACCCCAAACGACAATTTTGGTACAGATGTACCAAAATTCTCAATTGGCTCAGCTCTTTGATTGATAGCTTATTCAAACAATGCAGAGTACCAAAGCTTATATTACACAGCATGAACGGTAGTGAGAGTGTTTTGAAACGTAAATGGAGTTTTTGTTTACTCACCTTGAAGCAATAACTGAGATTGTATCTGGATGAGCATGAATTTTAGACAATTGTGGGAGCTACAGGGGCTTAAGTAAGAAGGTTAGGAGAATTGATACTGTTTGGGGTGAGAGAACTGGGCCTTTAAATTAGATACAATGCTTATTGTTCTTTCCTGGAAGCTATGGTACTGTAGCCTTTAAAATATTCCAGCACCTTGTACGGTTGTGCTTCTTGTGCACGATACAGCTTTAATCATTAAAACTGAGGCAATAAAGAAAAACTTTAAGAGATTAATTTAGCCAAGTATAAAATTTATATTACCTGTCAGGGTTTTCCCTGGGTGTAGAATTGAACGTCGCGCATCTGATGCGTCCATTGGTGGATTGCCGGCCTGGGGGAGGGGGTGTCCCCCTCCCTTTTTGAAAATTTTGTGACTTATGCAAGTCCCTAGACGCAAAATGGTGACATTTTTTAGCCAAATAAGTCAACACAATTTTTGTAAGTTGACGCAAAAATATTAGCACCGAAACACACATTCGTACAAATTTTGATCTACTGATAGCGGTCACATTGGCTTCCATGTCACCGTAATTTCTGCTTCAAAAGTTTTGGTTCATCGGCATGGCCTTTATTAAGCGCTGGCACCGGAAGATTTGTACCCCCCGGTTGGCCGTTGTTTCGCGTCCGTTGCTCACCAAAATTTACGTGATTGGGCCGGCTTGCAATATATTACCAGTTCAGGATAGAAAATATTGGGAAAATTTCCGTTCGTTTCACGAACGGGATATCATTTTTGTAGGCGTAATATTTTCACTTCAAAAGTGAAGATGTAAATCAACTGTCAATGCGATAGATTTGTTTGCAGTCGATGTCACATGCCCCAGGCTTTAATAATTTAGTTCTTAGGCCAACATCATGCTCATTCTATTTTTCATCCCCCAATCATTTCGGAACATTTGCATACCTTTTCTGCACTGGCCGGTTGAAGTTGCTATAATATACTGAAGCTACTCTCCTGCTTTAATACGAACCCCATGTAGAGCAACTATACATGATAATCTTAGAATAGAATCTTAGCAGTTCTGGGCAGCCAACAATTGCACCCGATTAACGTATCTTATGGTTCCTTTCGGGTATAAACATCCCCGGAAATTTTAAGCAGTTCTTGTCCAAAACTAACGTCTTGTTTAAAAAGAATCTGCAACTGGAATGCACGTAGGTCAGATCCCCGAAAAATCCATGTACGCAGAGATTTGTGATGCCGTTTCATGGTGAATTTGGCACGGGGCTGGCCCTGCTTTGCTAGCCGGCTATATAAGCATTGGCAGTGCGATCGTCGTAACACAAACTCAACGGGAAAACTTGTCTCGAGACCGAGTATTTTCACACACTAAATCACATAGGCGAAGGCGCGAATTGTGATTGGCTGGCTAGAATCAATGCAATTGAACCAATCACGATGCAGGGACCAGTTTAAATTTTGAAATGGGTCGTATGCATATGATGTCACCAAGCAAAACATGATGCCTTGTTTGATGGAAAAAACGGACAGGCACGGTGGTCTACTGCATGCGTGGGACAAGAATTTTGCTTCACAAGACCACGTGCATCACGGTTTTTGTTTGCAATGACGTTGCATGACAACATTGCACAAGTCCTACTGTAAATAACATTACGGAAGGAATGCTGGGAATTACTTAATTTATGCAAGATAATAATCACCGGACTTCACAAGATTCTAGGAGCTACGTGTACAAAACGTCCACAGACATTTATGCTAAGCTTTGGGATTAAAAAGAGGCGAAACACTGCAGCTCGATAGTCTGCTTTGTGCAGAACAGTTTGTACAGCAACTTACGCGGCGCTTTTTGCGATAAGCAAGTAAAAGACATTGAATGCAATTCTAAATCTAATTCCATGTAGTACTACAGGGTTATAGCGGAAAATATCAAACGATCACTTCCATGGCAGGGGTAAAATTTTACGTTTGTGATTATCAATGCAACCAGTTTTGGCGGGAAGTTAAAGGATTGAGTTTACAGGAGTTTAACGAAACTAAGGGCAAGTTTCAAGTATATTTTAAACCCCTTTTTCAGTTTGCAAGTAATCGGGAGTAATGATGAAGTGGTTGCCAGAATTAATAAAAGCAATGGAGCACGTTGCTGCAAGCAATCACAGATTGTCTGTGTCCCGATCTTTTCATGAAAACATGTTGGTAAAACAAGGGTTCTATGACATCATACACATAAGGTCCATCGCATTTATTTTATGTTACCTCTAAAGCGTGATTGGTTCATTATTGCGTTTAATCAGCCAATCATACTTGTGACATCGTCAATGCAGTTTTACTGTGTAGGAAAAACATGTAGAAACCAACCGTCTTCGCATAAAATTCTAATACTCCCATTGCATTTTTGCTACGATCGAATTTCCCAAACTTTGGTTGTAGCCGGGCAAAACAATCGTGCCGTAAGTTTTAAGAACGAAGTAACAGGAAATATGTGGGATCACATCGTGAAGATACAATGACATGGTTCGTTCGATTGATAATTTCCCAAATCTGAGACATTAGCCCCGCCTCTAACCTGCCAAAGGCGGGCGTATGTGTTTTGGTCATGCAAGTCGTGTTATGCCACATAACTGCTGTGCTCCGGAGTAAGCAAAACATTTTCCTGATACAAGCCTACGACGGCAAGTGCAGGCTAGTTAATTATAATAATACTGTGTTGTTACTCGTTCAATAGTAGGCCCTATGGGATATACATACAGAGCTCTGACTCGCATGCAGTGGTATGTGAATGGAAATTAAAAAAGTTAGTTGCAGTTTTACAAATAAGTCAATGATTTTGTCGTTTATTGTATTAACAACAAAAGCAGTCGTTGACAGAAAGAAGAAAAATTATGGAGGCTAGCTGGCAGCAATTCTGAACATCGCGGCCTTTTTTTGAACGTCGCAGCCTCCTTGGTTTTGAAGCTTGAACGTTGCGGGCCGCAACGTTCAAAACGCCCAGGGAAAACCCTGCCTGTCATTTCACATTTATAAGATGTCCATTCCTCTGGTTCTATTTAAACAAGTAGCCATATTTCTTGTACCTTGATTCATGGCCTTCTGTGACTGTCACGGTTTCATGGAAGTCATAATTGACTTAAATAAAGTCATCAATGTATATATGTGCAGGACAGCCAGTTGAATGGTTTCAATCACAGTATGAGTACAGCAATGAGTTCTGGTTCGGTACGATTTATTTACTTGGGATTTAATACGAAGTGGATTACATCAGGTCATAGAAATCCTTGAAATTCATGGAATTTCACAATTCTATTCTCTATAGGCTTTGAAAGTCATGGAAAGGTGTTATGTTGGTTCAAGACATGGAATTTTAAATTTTTGGAAAATGTATTCCTGACTGATGATAATATTCTCTGGAATTGTCTTTAAAAGACGTACCTTGAATTCAAATTATAGTCCAACTCCCATCTTCATAGGACATTCCTGAGCTGAGGTATAAGATGCTGAAGTAATTATTCCATTTCGGTTTCAAATGGTACATTGTGCAATGATTGTGATGTCATTGTTGTACTACTCAAATTGCAGTCTTCGTATTTCTTTGTTTTCTGGAAGCTACTACACCTGTGCCAGTATGTGCTAGCATTCTCACTTGGCGTGATATAATTAATTAATCCCTCTCTGTACAACATGCTATGCAAACAAACTGGAAGCATTCAAGGTCATAAAATGGTTTTAATCTCAAAAGGGAACAGAACATATGTAATGTGAGTCTGCTTGCAATCTGCTTGCATGCCACTGAGTGCCATTTAATGAATGCCACTGCGTGCATTCTAGATTCGGCACGTTTAATTCAAAAGCTTTTAACTGGTGCCCATCAGTTGATTGGTATGCGTGCCAGATAGAATAAAATTTGTATAAGGGTTGTACAACAAGAAAATCACCATTCATCATTGTGTAATGGACTATTTTGTCAAATCTCAATTTAAAGTGTATACCTCACATTGGTTGTCTATTGGCAAAATGTCGAGTGATGTTCCAGTAGTCCTGGTCTGATATCCTTGATGTTGATTGGGTATATGACTTTCATACTTTCTATTTTGCATGCACTTCTAGTGTACTGTAAAACAAGTCATTATGTGTTCTCTCCAAAGGGCATTGAGCTTGCACCTAATTCTGCTTGTCCTCACTAAACCATCTAATCAAGCATGCACTATCAGTGAGATGATCCCATTTAATTAGCCCATAGTTCACAGCAATGAGTAAGCAGCTTTGATGCCCCATTGTCTTGTTGAGAACAATTATGTTTAGAGAACTTTCTCTGTGGACACTAGACAGTTTAAAAGTTTATTCGCACTTCACGAGTTTTGTACATGGGCCGTGTTCCCACTTGATCCCCCCATGTTGATCGCCCCAAGCTCAATCAACTGGAAAAGTTTGTGACCAACCGCATGAGTGTTCCCATTTGATCGCCTGCGCGAGATCTGAACCCCTCCTCTGGTTCTGTAACAGGAAGTTGTTTCATTGAAATTATGTGTGCAGGTCAGGTTTGTTTACACGCGTTTGTGTGGCGTGAGGAGCATCACTGCGGAAGTACATCATTGATCTCGGGTCACCTTGATCCCCCGTTGTGTTCCCACTTGTTTTCTTGATCGCCTGTGTGCTGTCTGATCCTCCCCGAAGGGGCGATCAAGCTCTCGGGATCTGATCGGGGGAACGAGAGCGTTCCCACTTGCAAATTGATCGCCTGCGCGGGGTCTGAACCGGATCTGATCGCCTGGTCGTTCTCAAGTGGGAACACACTCATGGAGATGAGCTGGTGTGACAGGCCGGCCGGATCAAAGTGTCATTATCTAGTACTGTGGTATCTGACTCAGTATTATTTACTTCAAAAGACCATCGGTCAGCTGTGTTTGCTCGAGAATTCCACATTGGACTTAACACTTGATGTGGACCATGCAGTGACTCTAGAGCTGCCAGCCTGCTGTAAAGAAGGACATCTCATTCTTTCCACTCTGGAATCATCAACGGCCACCAGTATACCACAAGATATTACTGCTATGGCATCTACATCACCTTTCTTTACCCTCCTTCTTTACCTCCTGTTTCTCTCAGTTGCCCACATGTTGTACCTGGCAAATAAGTGAGATCCCCTAGCAAGGGCACTATTCATTATTTGACTTGACAGAAGTCTCCATACATATACTTTATTACCTGGCCACAATTTGACACTTTTATCTGCAGCCACAGCTATGACCAAAAGCTTTGTTTGCATATAGTACATTCATGTAGCTGATCATAGGTTGATCTATCAAAAGCCAGAGATACTTTTAAGCTGACTACAAAATGGTAATGAAATGTAATAGTTTTGCATGATCTGCTTAATTCTCACTCTACTCATGATCTATAGCACTGTACCCTTTTACAACAACTGAACATTCTGTGGAATGATATTTTCCACATAAAATGTATGGATGCATTACCTTTGTAGCAGAAAACAGGTCTATTTGGTATGAATTATTGTCATATGTTGCCTGTGGAAATGCCAATTGCCTAGAGAGATGGAGTTCAAGAGACAAATTACTGTACAATCTTGGTGTTTCAAACATCAATATCAAAGAAACATACCTATCTCCTCCCACATAATGACTGTCTAATTGGACATGCACTCACTTCCAAGAACTATCCACACTGACTTTGTCAATATAATGTAAAGCATGTCAAGAGACAGCAAATTGATCGACCTGCAGAAATTTGCAGTCTATGTACTTGTCCTAATTTATTGTATTGGATGTGTTCACATGCATTCTAACATGTAACAATAATTACATTAATTTTATGGGAGACGTCTCTGAAAACAGCTCAACACTTATACAGGCGGATCCCCTTGTTAAAAGTACCATATGGGTGCAAAAGAAAAATTACTGGACAGGATTGCTACTTATATGCATATAGGAGCCATTTTGAAAAAATACCCTAAGCTCAATCTCATCAAGGGCAGTTCTCAGTATCAGTTATGTTCCCATTTAAGCATAAATGGCCATGAGGGTTGACATTTCATCCCAGTTTATCTCAGAATAAACTGAAAGAGGATCTACCTCTTTAATGCACTATAAATAATTTGATCCTCTTTTAGCCATCACTTATTTCAGAATGTATTGTAAGTTGTTGTTGGGCTTTTATTGTACCAGAATGGTAATCAAAACTGCTGCTCATTGAAACAGCTGATTGAAGTAATGAACCAGGGGTTGGGTACTATGATTGAAAACCAGTATTTCCATTATAAAACTGTGGTAGCCATGAGGAATCTGATTAAAGGCTAACATACCACAATGCATTAATTTTTGCAAAATAAGAAGCCTTGGTTTTGATTCACAGGCTCATTAGCAGAATCATGGATAGTGAAGGAGACATGCTCAAAAGTTTACACTTTTTAGAGTTAGTTAGTTAGATAGAGTTTAAGGTCCCAGTTTCCAACCTGGCTCAAGTCGAGCTGGGCACGGTCTTTTCACAGTTGTAGCTCACTGGCTTGTTTTCCCCACTCCATTGCTTATGCAGAGCATCACACACAACAGCAGTAGGTTTCATTTTTAGAGTCTTTGGTATGACTCAGCCTGAGAATAAAACCTGTGCCTTTTGCATGAGAGGTTGATGCTCTTACCGTTAGACCATACACGCGTTCCTACACTTTATGAAAAGGATATGCAAAATGATCTGTATCAGTATTGCATGTAGCAACGTAGATGTTTTTGTAGCATATAAACAAATTTATGATTAAAGAGTGATTCTGCTGAAACCACATTTTCATTTTCAAAGCAATAAAAAAGCCCACATGATCAAAAACATCCAATTCAATCCAAATCTGTTGGCCACAAAATATACCCCACATTGCCCATTTTATTGCATCCATAGATAGGTTCATTGTTTTTAGATTGAAATCAAAATACCTTCACAGTAATGAAATTGTATGTTATTGTACGTTATTGTGTAAAAGACTGTTTGCTTACAACCAGTTCATAATGAAGAGCGGTGTCATTCAGTTATGCATGTTTTATTATGTGGAAGTCCACAAAAGATTAGTGTTGATGAGGGATGACTGTCATATCATAAAATAGGCCTATATAATTATAAAGTTTCCTTTTTCTTTTCATTAATGATTTTATTGGGTTGTAACTGCACATTAAGGAATATGAAAGTATTGTAAAGTGTATAGTCATATTCTTCAAAAAATCTTTGCATAATAGTCATTGAAATGAGACATAAATGGTCCTACCATCAAAAAAAGAAGAAAGACCTGAATATAATTTTTGTAGGATGAAGGCTGTTGTTCTTTAGATAGAGAAAGTCTCTGTGTTCTCTAGTTTTAGAGTTAGTGGTAATAAAATATACCATTTGCTTTGTCTTTTGGATGATTTATTGAGCCTGTTGTCATCAGAATTGTAGGCTATTTCCTTGAGAGTGGGAATGCACCAAATTGCCAGTCATCTTGTCTGATGCTGAATATGACTGACTTCAGGGTGGCTATCTAATTGTTTTCAATATACAGTAGGAGGGTATATTCCCTCTTGACTCATTTCAAAAAGATTTCTGTGTGGAAAATCATAGTCAATATAGAAAATTTCTCAAATAGTGGTTGGGACGTCCCGCTGACCTCACCTACCCCTAGGACTGCTGCTGATGGACTGCTCTGGCAATAACATCAGTTACAGTGTGTACATTGAAAAGGTACATAAGGTAAACATATCTTTAGAGTTTGAAAGTGAATTTTACCCTGTCAATCACCAAACTTACATCTTTTTAATAGATAAACTTGGGAATGGCTTATTGATAATGATAACTTGCCCAACTTCCTCAGTGTAGGACATGACAACCATGCTTGTAAGCCCTGCTCATTCCTTCCATTTTATTTATTGGGCAATAAAGAACTTGACCAGCCAACTATATAAAGCAAACGAATCAATGAAGTTGTGTGAATGGAGGCATACGGGAGATGAACTAATGTTAAAGGTAGTGTGACATGTCAGCAAAATGACCTCACTTCAGTTGGTACTGTAGTTACAGAGTGAACTTTTCTTAGGCAAAATCCTTTGGAATTTTTTCAATGTTTTACGGTTCTCAAGATATACCTCTTCAAAGTTTGAATGTTTCAAAAGCAACTTGGTCCTTATGCAAAAATAATGAAGTGGAGAGCTGCACAGTGTTGACATTTCTTTTGATAACCCTGTATTATTTATTTCTTAATTACTCAGCAAACAATTCATGGTTTAAGTTTGTAATTGATACTGATGATTTTCAAGGACACAATTTAAACTTACCAAGATATAATCTTCAGGACAAACCAATGTTACAACTGTCCTTGAAACAGAGATCATAATAACAACGGATGACATTTGCCATACATGGCATGTCTCTCTAATGACATCACAATATTTGCATATTGAGCTCATATTTATTAATGATGGATTGCAAATCAAAAATTGCCCTGTAAAATAGTCAATTTTTGATGGATTTTGTTGGGAATTGTGGCTGTTTTATGCTTTTTACATCAAATACCAAATTTTGTCATTTTCATGTCACATGACCCTTAAGTATGCAAGGTCACAAGCAGAGATTCCCTACTTCCCTGGCGAACATGTATGCACCATGCATATTCCACACCTGTTATGGAGATTATAAATTTACAGTGTGTCATTCAAGCAGGGTTCTTGATGGTTCATATTTTAATGATGCTAATGTTTAATTTCTCTTTTCTTCATTTTATTACAGTTCCAAAAAGGTGGGAATTCAGTCTGCAATAGATCTATTGTTTCAGGGAATGGTAAGTTTGAAGTGCTTTCAAACTAGCTTGACTTATCAATATTTCTAAAAATCTCATAAATGAAAATGCATATGTCACTGTTCTTTTAATTTTTTGTTCCTTAAAATATACACCAATTTTCTGCAGCATAATGCTGATCTATTTATACCTTTAGCGCGTCCTGAGCATTGGAATTTTGAAAAACCTATGTTGCCCCTCCTTAATTACCTCCTATTTACACTTTGTAATCCCCACGTACCCACAGTAAGTCCCTGGCAAGCTTTAATAGTGCAGTGGCTCTGGGTAACCTCTGGCAGAGGTCACCCGGACAGGTCCTCCTTCCTGCTTCCCTGTCCAAGGACTATGACACAGTTTTTAGGGAGTTTTGGGAATTATATATGCCTTTTGTACAAGATAACATCCTTAATAAATCAAAAGTTACAATTCAAAACTCCATAGACAACTTGATTCACAAGTTATGTATTCTCTTTTCAACTGTACTTTTACATTTCTCTTTTGCAGATGCTGATAACATTTCTGAACTAGACTTCTTGGGATCTGATTTTGTATCCGACAAAAATATAATAAAACTGCACAATTCCACATGGTTTACAGATGAATGTGTGCTTTGTAATGGATGTTCTGTACTGCCTCAATATTGTTATGAATGGGGGTATCCTTTGGACAATTTCCTTTTCCTCAACTTGTCTTTTTCATTAGGTAAGTATGCAATGCTTTAGCCCAAGCTAGAGAATGGGCCTCATATGGGAATGCTTACCTCTAAATCGCGCACAGCAGATTTTTCATGCAATAGGTCTGTGAGCTGGCAGGCTGAAATGGTATTACATTTCATTTTGTTTGTATTTTTGCTTTAACATATATACATACAAATATAAGGTATAAATGTTTCAAAAGAACCAATGTACATATATAAGCGAAAGGAAGTACACAAAAACCCCGAGGGGTGTGAAAACGTGTACTCTCTAAGAGAGAAAAAAAAAACACAACAAAAAGCAGACTTTCAAACAAAAAAGCTTCCACCGAAGCAAAAAGAAGAAAGTGAATACAAAAACAGAGCAAAGGTCAAAAAGGTGAGAGAAATTTCCCATCTAGGAGACCCATACCCCAAACCACCCACCCCAACCCCACCCCACCCAGAAATAGCTATGGAAAAAGACAATGGAGTGTAGAGATTTTTTAGCTTCTTTCCAATTCAATGTCGAAATGACATGGGTTTTGTTTTCTCTATTCAATCAAACTGAATCTTAAAAATGTTTTAGGGAAAGATATGTACATTTTTAAATCATGTAAAATTATTTGACAGATGACACTAGACAAGATATGGCAAGTTTTGTTTGTTACTATTGGCTGAAAACACCCTAAAATCTTTTTTTAAAACCTTTTTTTTTTCAATAGGACAATCATATAATCACTCCTTTAACTGGAAATTGACAAGACTTTTTCTCAAGATAGGAGAATGAGACTTGAAACAGTTTAATATGAACTGGTTAAGGGAATAAAAATGAGTGAAATGTATTAATTTGTCATATGTTCGGGCAGGATGGGCTATGTTTGTTGGAATATGTACCATATTTTCACAGCCTGATTCACACAGTTAAGTGCTGTGTACACTGAACACATATAGACACTTGACATTCCCATATGTGGAAATGTTTGTGGCAAGGTCAGACAGACAGCAAGCAGGCTTGGAAAGCAGTTGATTCTCACCCCAAACTACAATTTTTGTAGTATTCTACAGAAATGTTCAATTAAATTGGCACAGCTTGGATTGACAGCAAATTAAAAAAGCACAGTATTTACAGCAGTGCTGTAGCTCATATGACACAGCATGTCCTATACTTACTGGTGGTGTTCAGATTAATTACGTACACATTGGGTCTTGTATATACTCACCCTCGAAAGCGAAGCAATAAAACTGAGTTCGTGTTGGCATGAGGATGAGTTTTAGACTTGGGGGGCAGAAGGTAAATAGGTTTAGAAGAATTGAAACTGTCTGGGGTGGCAAGATTTGGCCTTTAATTAAAATGTACTCACCAGCTCAAATAAATGAGGATTTTTATGATGAAATCTTACCAATTTAAACATACATTTGCTTCAATGTGACCCGGTGTTTGGTCTGAAAGCGCATGTCCCAGTCATCACCCAGGAGGTCTTCGTTCTCAGTCCTCAGGATGGTTGTAAAGGCTGAATCCTCTCACCTCAAACCCTAATGTACATGTAATCAAGGCACCCTCAGTACACTCAGTACATTTTGTGTAATATGAGCTTTGGTGCTCGATCTGCTTTTTTGCACTTGCTGTCAATCAAATAGCTGTGCCAATTGAGAATTTCTGTGGATTACTACAAAAATCGTTGCATAGAGTGAGAGGATTAGGTATTTAAAACTAAAGATATTAAATATGAAACCTACTGCCATTGTGGGTAATTGTCAGTATTCATAAGCAATGGAAATTATCCAGTGGCCCACACTTGTTAAAAAAGGTCGTAGAAATCCCTATAGAATGCTTAAACCTGAAAGCAATAGAAGTATAGGCAACAAATCTTTCATATATTTACAAACCCTGGTAGCCTGGAAACATTTCTCGAGTGCTCTAAGCTGCACGTGCCATCAATAACATGTTCCCTAGAAATTGGAACACTTGACAATTATAAGGGGCAGTCTCCATGCCCCAGCCTTTTTTTATTGAGAAAGGCTAAGTCGAAGTCCTTTAGTTCATTTCCACCACCACACAGTACTGTGATGGCAGTGACACTGGTACATTCTTTCCAAAAATTTACAGTATACTGTATCTACCTGCACCATGCATAATTGGGACAATTATTTCACATTAAAGTCTGTTGCGGAACTTCATGACCTGTATGCCAATAATACAACTTGAAATTTGAAAATGTCTATCTCAAGTTGGGTAAGTCTAGATTAATGCTTCCATATCATACCCACATTCCCCAATACTGTCAGGTGTTTTTCTTCGATTTTCTTCTTCTTCTTTTAACTTAAGGTTTTGGCACCATACAACAAAAGAAATAGAAAAAATATTGTTAATTTCTTATGCATGGAAAGCATAATTTTTTTCATGCTCTTTCAATTTGTATCTGGTTCAGCTACACATATGTAGTATAGATGTTGATATCTTGACCATACATGGAACGCTGTGCCATTTTGCTTGGTACTCAGCATAAGCAATGGACTACGGGAAAACAAGCCAGTGAGCCACAACTTGAACCAATCAATTGGAAACTGGGCCATAAACCTCCATTTCTCCTTACTCAACTGTACACAACCCATACGTCAGTATATAGTATGCCAACTTGCTGTTGTCATCAAGTTCAGGCCCCTTTGAGTCCTGGAAGTTTTCAAAAATCTTCAGTTTGACATTGTCATAATTTTTTTTTCACATTTTTTGTTTCCATTTGTGAGTCTGTACATACTATGTACACAAATCTGCAATAACTCACAAAACCAAAGTTTTAAGACTACGGTCAGACTGCAGTGGCTGAGTGCATGGTGGTAACCATGGCAACATACATGGTAAATTTACATACACACCCCCCATTTGTTTATTATGGAGGAAATTTGTTTTGATGTCATAACTTGCATAGCATTCTTGTTTTTCTACAGGTTGGCAAAATGTCACACAGGTCATATTTGAAGTCATAGAATTGAGTGAAAATACAGTTTTTGGACAGAAGACCTACCACATTATTGATATAGAAAATGTTGTAGGGGACGATGCCAAATTTGATGAGGTATTAAAAATATGACATTGTTACCTTTGACCTAGTGCTGTTTTGTTTATACTATATTGTTGTCTCCATCTTGGGTGATTGGTGATAATCAGAACTGAATGTATGTCTATGTGTTAGTAAGTTAGGGTTTATAATAGAACAGAAGACTAAGATTTTTAGTGAAAAATGTTTTTCACAAATGCAGCACAAGAATACGTTTAATGAAAACTCTGCATGAGAAGACTTGCTTTCATTTATTAGTTACACGTTGTCATTATCTTCAAAATATTAACTTATAAAGAGGGACATTTATGTATTCTGGGTGGAAAAAATATGGAATAATCCTGGGCCCTGTGGAGTTGAGGTTGAGGCAGAAGATGAAGTTAATGTATGTAGGTTGTGTGATTCAGAACTATGTCAACTTCACTACCCTATGGGGATATTATAATTAAAATCAATTTATTTAGCTGGAATTTAATGATACATGCATAAAGATTTGTTACATAGTGTCAGCTAGATATGAAAATTAAAGTTGAATATAGTGCGCAGTTTAATTTTGGTTTCAAAAAAGTTTCATGTCCTCTTATGGATGACTGGCAATTAAGGAATACCATCTAGGCATATGCTACAACCCCCAGCTCACAGGGAGATTTAAGTAGTATCAAGACTTAAGTTCAATCTATGAACAGTATCATAACTACAGTTCAGTGGGAGTACAGGTACATCAATTTATAAGAACCTAAATACCTTTGTTGAACACAACAATTGATATTTGTGGCTCACTCCACTCAAAACGCTTTGGTAGATAATTAACTTGGTCAGAAAAAATGCTGATATGCCGAAACAGATCAGTCAGGTTTTCAAAAATAAGACATTCCTACTACTCAATTAATAAGATGCTCACCAACAATTGTTTGCTATTTTGCTCTTTCATGTTCACAACAAAGTTTTATCTGAAATATTTTGTGTCCATTCCTTGCAGAGAGATATTTACTACATTCCAATCAATTTCTTATGGAAACCTGACTCACATGAGATACTTACCATGTTGCCTGGTGTATCCTATAAAATATTTGTGTATCTTCCGGAACAAAGACATAATATACTCGTTGACAGTATCAATGTTGAAGCACCAGGTAAAGTGAAATTCATTTCCTCCTAATTCAATGAGCTACAATGATCTGACGAATAAGTTACTGTTACTTTTATGCTCAAAATTACGACAAAATTGCAATTTACATCATCCCACCCCTCTCTTACCTTTTATTTGCACTTGTAAACCCGTATCACTCACCAACAATTAGGCCATGGGGTAAGCTGGAGAGTTTGGGAGATTATACTCTTGCAAAATTAAGGTATGTTTAGCACTTTTCCAGTTTTGTTAGTCTATGTCAGCCTGATACCTCCTACATACTGGTGTATTTCCATAATATTATTGCTGGCAATAGTCATAATAACACCCTATAGGAGTCAATAACACCCTATAGGAGTCAGTAACACCTGAGAGAATCTCCCTACCCAACTCTTCCTTCTCCATCATTTCCAGATCGTCTGGTGTCTGGACTCTTAGACTCCCAAACCAGTTTCGTCCCTCACCCACCTCCCGTCACCCTATATATACCATTTATACCCATTTTTACCATCTGGAAAACTAATAACACCGTGGTGACCCTTCAAGCAGGGTTTGATTCCCAGGTGGAGTCATACCAAAGACTCTAAAAATGGTACCTACTGCCGTTGTGCGTGATGCTCCGCATAAAGCAACAGAGTAGGAAAAACAAGCCAGTGAGCTACAGTACAACTGAAAAAAAAGGCCATGGCCGGCTCAACTTGAACCAATGGGTTAAAAACTGGACCGTAAAATTCTATCTAACTAACTAACTAACCTACAAGCAGAGGGCGTCCTACACCCTCTATCTTCCTTCTCCATTTTACCTTCCTCAAGTTTAAACTTGTTTTTGGCATATTAATGATAACTTTCTCCATATTGGTTCCTTGCGTTAGCAAAAGGAACCTATGTAGTCAGGTTGGCGTGTGTGTGTGTGTGTGTGTGTGTGTGTGTGTGTGTCTGTGACGCTAGCTTGGGTACGCTGTAACTCAACAAGGGAAAGTTGGATTAAATTGAAACTTGGTATATAGAAGTGCCATAGTTTGAAGGTGTGCCCTATTGTTTTTGGTGGAGGTCAAAGGTCATTTGGGGTCACCAGAGGTCAAAAACTAAAAACCTTCTTAACATGATATTTCAAGGTAGGAAACTTGGATAGATGTCATACTTGGTGTGTGGGTGTGTTATTGTGTAAGGATGAAATCTAATATGTTTGGTGAAGGTCAAGGGGTCATCTGGAGTTATCAGGGGTCAAACACTGAAAAATGTTTTAACATAGTATTTTAAGGTAAAAAGGACAGATTTCATTTCAATCTGTGTTTGGTTAAGGTCAAAGGTCATCAAGGTCACTGGAGGTCAACCACTGAAAATGTTATTTAGAAAATGTTGTAAGCTAGATAAAGATAGGTTCAATAGATTTTTTATCTCACCTGGTTTTGCATGCTTACACACCCAAACACCTCAGAAATTTGGCCTTTACATTCGTTCAGTAATGATTCCTTTGGGTTGTACACAGATTTTGGATCATTCTAAGTTGTAAGAGAGCAATAACTGAAATCTGTGTATTTCACTAGCTGAGCACAGGTCACACTGCATTTAACTGGTCTCTCTGCCAGTGGAAGCAATGCATGAGTTATACAGTATGTCTCTTTAATACTGCTTTGCTCTGTGGGGTAACCTAATCCTCATTCTATTATCACACCCCATTAATCACTTGCTTTCTGCTTAACTGCTGAATAAACCCTGTTTTCTGTGTAGAGATAGCAAACAGGACAAATGGTAGATTGTTTTAAAGTAATAACAAGTTTTATTTGAGAGCAGGTAAAAATAGCTTGAGAGAAGTACAAGGGGTGTTTTTCTCTCTCTAACCACATTGTGTATTGTTTATAGGTGATAATATCAAGTTTGATTACAGCATAAATACAAATGGAAATGAGGAAATGTTTTTTAAGGATCACCAAGCATTATACAAGTTGAATGTAAGTTGGGCCACAAAAATTTAATCATTGATATCATGTAATATAAGTACTAAAATACCCCTTGTGAAGACGTTACAAACATTGAGTATGAGCATTCGCTTCGCTCTATTTTGAAGACTGGTTATACACTAGTTCTTATAACATCCAGCAAGGAACCACAGTGCCCATTGGGCTCTTGTTTTTACTGAATTTCAGGTTTTTCCAATCCCAAGAAGTGAAGAAAAATTGCACTAAGAAACATAGTGTAAAGAATTATTATACAGTTTTTGACAGAAAAAGTAACTTTTTAATTGTGTTTAATTTGTGTTTAGATTGCTTTCAGCTGATTGAGGGGCAATCCACAGACAACTTCCCCTTTTTCTGCAATAGTTTAACATGTAAGTAAAACTATAGCAATATTATTTTGATACATAAGATGATAGTTAAAAAAAATAGCAATGTTATATGAGATACAAAGAAATGTACATTAGTTAAATCATAGCTACATGTTACTTGTGATACAAAGAGATGTGAGCAAAACTACTTGAGAATGGCAGGAAAACTGTAGCAATATTATTTGTGATACACCATGATATTAGTTAAACACAGCATTATTGATACATCAAGATTTAAGGTGAACACAATACTACGCAGGCTTCAACCTCTCCTTTAGTCATCATGAGTATTTAAATATGCCAAAAAATGTGCCAACTGTAGCCCCTCAGCCTAATTAATCAAGCATGCACCACTCTGTATATTGATATACCCATGTGACGTTATTTAAAATTGGAATAAAAACGAAATAGAGTTTGCCTTTTCCTGCCTCCATTGTTGGCTATCTCTTTAATAGTACTGAGTAGTTCATGTAAAATGTAGTAGACAGTCGGTGCAAGTCATTTGAAAAGCAATTCTAGCATATTAATTTCAAGTTGAACAGCTTTTCAAAAAGAAAAAATTCATAAACTAAACTGATATTGAAACTTATTAAATAAAATAAAAGCTTATGAACTTTGAAATTCACTGCAGGCATACGAAAGGTTCACTAGCTGTAAAGCAATTATGTGCTGAATTAGTAGAGATATAAAAGTAACTGGAGGATGGGGGGAGAGGGCGAGGGGGCAGGGGATTAGATGGAGGTGACACGTTTACTTTAGAAGAATAATCATGAGGCCTCATATCATGAAGATCTTCTGTTTAACCCTTTACCGTTGTTTGGGTCCTTTTGGACCCATGCGGAGAGCTCGGCTGTCACCCATCTTTACTGTTTCATGCGGAGCTTGAAACTGCGAGTAGCTACCCGAAAATTCGGCCACAACAACGAGAGAGACAATAGTTTAAGGTCACGGGGTCAATGGCCTACGGAAGCCGATGCGGGGCGGGCTACGTCGGCTTTTCCGCCCTCTCCCGAGGCGCGCAAACATGCCCCGATCGGAGCACAACGGTAAAGGGTTAATAGTGTAATGTTGGTGTGAGAGAAACATGGGAGGGAAATAAATCTATTTGCCAAAGACATTGTTGTAATATTTTCACCCACTTCTCATTTCAGTGTTACCTAATGTTTATGCTAATTTCATGTCTAAAACACTAAACACTATAGGTTTCTCTCACATTATATTTCCAGCCATTTCTTACTGGATGTCAGACATTTCTGTAAATGATACTGGAAACACAGCAGTTGCGACTTTTAGGATTGACACAGAAGCAAAAAAGTTTGCTAACTATACCATCTCACTTCTCAACTTTGAAAATCACGACCTTGTTCTGTCTCATACTTTGGAGAACAAAGAGGTAGGTCTTTTTCTTCTCACTAAATGTCCATAAAAGGGTCAGGAATGCTAATGGATTACACTTTTATGTCAGGTGGCTTGTAATTAAATGAAAATGATACTTCCGATTTAATTTGTGTCAGTTTGTGGGTTACTGTTTGAGTTTTGATGGATAGATGCAGTGGGAGGTGTAGTGTGTTCATTCAAAGGCTGAATTCTCTCACCCCAAACAGCGCCAATTCTCCAAACCTTCTTACTTAAATCCCTCCCACAATTTTCTGCTTTATTGGTACTCTGCATTGTTTGAATTAGCTGTTAATTAAAGAGCTGAGCCAATGGAGAATTTGTGTTAACCACTACAAGAATTGTAGTTTGGGGTGAGAGAATTGGCCCTTTAAAATAAATAATGGGAGAGCAAAATTAGAAGGTAAAGTGACTACATCATCTGTAGGGCATTATACACAAGTATAATTCTGTTATGAAAAGGGTAACAAAAGATGGTGGTTTAATTGGTATGGACATATTTTTGAACAGGTCTTACCATTTATGTAGAGGACAGAGTGAGCATAATAAGGGAAAGGAAGGTTCTGATTCTTTCCTTGCAAAGGCAGTAGGAATCGATGCAATGATATTTTTTCTTTCTACGATGTTCCAAATTAAACAGTTACATACACATCTTTTGCTCTGGTACTAGGTTTGTTAGTGGAAATTCCCAGAGCCATTAATTCATTGACTGCAAAATATGCAGAAACTTTTTTCCTTCTAGGAGGTGAAAACATGCATTTCAATAGCATTCTGAAGATATGGATGTTTG
This sequence comes from Holothuria scabra, assembly GCA_037179385.1. NCBI lineage: Eukaryota > Metazoa > Echinodermata > Holothuroidea > Aspidochirotida > Holothuriidae > Holothuria > Holothuria scabra. The sequence goes on from CM074181.1 coordinate 48,765,592, forward strand.
AAATGTATGTTTTTCTTGAGGTGCAGTGTATAATGGGAAATTTGTGATGTCATTGTGTCAAGTTAATTTGACATTGCTTTCAATATATTTATTATATTGATGCTGAGAGAGTTTTGGGAAATTTACAAGAAACGGTTTTAAAATATTCCAACAGTATCAAATTTCAAGGACAAACAGGACATTCAATTATTAAAAAAACATTTAACAAAAGGAAGCTAATGCAATGTGCCCACAGTACATAACTTCCTGTGGCTTTGTTGAAAATTGAGGTATTTTGTAACAAAAACCACTCATCTTTAAAGTGAGATTCATTGAGCTTATCGGAGAATCTGGACAGCAAGTGATGGTCTGATTTCAGTCGGCCATAGCTGTGGTCTATCACCTTTTAATCTTTCAATTTCCTTGCTTAACTGTATCATTGATGGTTGTACACTAAATTGTATCTAAATTCCTTTAATTTCACTGAATACAAGGGTTTAAAGCTTGATGTAGACAATAAATAAAGATGATTTAAGTCGGGAGGTCAGGAGTTCCGAGTCCTGGCTTGGTCATACCGAAGACTTTAAAAATGGAGGTCTACTGCCATTGTGCTTGGTGCTCAGCATAATCAATGGAGTAGGGAAAGTAAGCCAGTGAGCTGCAACTGGAAAAAAGGCTGTGGCCCACTGTACTTGAACCAATTGGTTCCAATTTGGGCTGTAAAACTCCATCTTACCTAACCTAACCTTCTAAAAGATTTGCCATGAACCACCTGATTTTACTAATGTCAAGGCGGGTGTTTCAACTTTCCCTAAACCATAGGTTGCCACCAGAGCTGTCATCAGCACATCATGACAACAGGCTTATCATTCTGGACTTCTGTCCTATTTGACCTGACCATTTTAAAGAAGTCCTATTTGACCTGGCCATTTTAAAGAAGTCCTATTTGAACTGGCCATTTTAAAGAAGTCCTATTTGAACTGGCCATCTTAAAAAAGTCCTAATTGAACTGGCCATTTTAAAGAAGTCCTATTTGAACTGGCCATTTTAAAGAAGTCCTATTTGAACTGGCCATTTTAAAGAAGTCCTATTTGAACTGGCCATTTTAAAAAGTCCTATTTGAACTGGCCATTTTAAAGAAGTCCTATTTGAACTGGCCATTTTAAAGAAGTCCTATTTGAACTGGCCATTTTAAAGAAGTCCTATTTGAACTGGCCATTTTAAAAAGTCCTATTTGAACTGGCCATTTTAAAAAAGTCCTATTTGAACTTGCCATTTTAAAGAAGTCCTATTTGAACTGGCCTTTTTAAAAAGTCCTATTTGAACTGGCCATTTTAAAGGGTGATGAAGCAGCTGGTAAAGAAGCAGTTTACGCTAGAGTAGCTAAGGGAGAGTCGATACACCTGCCAAGACAATAGGAGAGTCGGGTGGTTCACTTGAAAATATGTCATGCACCATATGAAATAATAATTATGTTGTATGATGTTTTTTATTTGAATAGGAATACAAAAAATTGTTCAGTGGAAAGTACTACGTAATGGACTACACGTTCTATCACATACCCGAGGGATCTTATGTTGTTTCAGTAAGTGGATTATTAATTAAACATAATTTTTGTTTGTTATCATTGCCCAAAAGCCAGACACAACTGACTGGAAATTCACCTGACCTATTTACTGTTAAATTTATTTGCGTCCCTTTTGCAAATAATGTTTGTTTATTGGTAGGCCAAAATGCTAATTTCAAGTGTTGTACAACATAGTTTAACAAACTGTCTTTTTCTTAACAAATTAGGAGCCATATTAAGGCCTAAAGAAGCATAAACTCACTCTGTCAAAAGTACAATGTTTCAGTGAGCAACACCTGCCTTCTCAAGTGTCTTGAGAGATTTCAAAATAACTTTGGGGTGAATTGGACAAGAATTTGCCCCTTGTTGGCCAATTTTTATTATCATTTGACAAGATGGATACATCTGTGATCTGCTGGCTAGCTATATGTGTCATAAATATATACGTGACATAGCAGAGGGAGAAAAATGCAGGGAAAAACATCTGGAATGTAAATATTATGAAGTTGTTTTAGCTCCTGACTTCAATATGTCTATTTCCATTTTACATTAAGGTACAAGCTAATGTTAATTCAAGTCTTTGTGAGGATGAACCATATTGGGGCCACAGACCATGTAGGATTGCCTACTCCAAAAATTTTACAGTTGACAGGATACCTACAAAGGAACCACTAAATGGTTCTACAGTTGGTTCAGATAATGACACAATACAACCTCCTCTTCAACCATCAATAAAGCCTGGTGAGTTTATTTTACCTACAACATTTTTGCCAGATATATGACATTTAACTGTTCTTATTCCTGTAAGGTGCAAAAACAAAGTTTCCAAAGTTAGAGTGGGGGGGGGAGGGCAGGGAGAGGTCATAGTAGTACAATTTTGTCAATTTTTAAATGTTGTGTGACATCAAAATGACAAAATTAGGTATTTGATATAAAAAAGCATCAAAATCCAAGAAAATAGTTGCAACTCCCATCAAAATCCTTCAAAAATTGACCATTTTACAGGGCAATTTCTAATTTGCACACCATCATTAATAAATATGAGCTCAATATGCAAATATTGTGATGTCATGAGAGGGACATGCTATATATGGCTTATGTTATCCTTTGTTTTTACAATCTGTGTTTCAAGAACAGTAGTTGCAGTATCTTAAAGTGAAAATCCACTCACTCCAGTTTCAATTAGTATACCATAAAATATCCTGTTTCATGAATGGTTCTTGAGAATCGTGACCATTTTTTCTCACTTCATTTATGAAATTTACAAGGATTTTTTAGTTAGATGGAGTTTTACAGCCCAGTTTCCACCCTATTGTTTAAGTCGAGCCGACCACAACAGTCTTTTTTCCAGTTGTGGCTCACTGGCTTGTTTTCTCTACTTCATTGCTTATGCCGAGCACAACGACAGTAGGTTCCCTTTTAATAAGAGTCTTTGGTTTGACCTGGGAATCAAACCTGAGCCTTCAGCGCATTATGACACTTGCTTAAAAGTATGGCCACCCTGACTAGACCTCACAAAGGGGAGGTCAGGTGATAAAATCCTCCTTATCTGTTAATTTATGAGTGTGTTCCCACTTGAGAATGACCAGGCGATCAGATCCGGTTCAGACCTGGCGCAGGCATTCAATTTGTAAGTGGGAACGCTATCATTCCCCGGATCAGATCCCGAGAGCTTGATCGCCCCTTCGGGGAGGATCAGACCGCGCGCAGGCGATCAAGAAAACAAGTGGGAACACAACGGGGGATCAAGGTGACCCGAGATCAATGACTTACTTCCGCAGTGAAGCTCCTCACGCCACACAAACGCGTGTAAACAAACCTGACCTGCACACATAATTTCAATGAAACAACTTCCTGTTACTTGAACCGGAGGAGGGGATCAGATCTCGCGCAGGCGATCAAATGGGAACACTCATGCGGTTGGTCACAAACTTTTCTAGTTGATTGAGCTTGGGGCGATCAACATGGGGGGATCAAATGGGAACACGGCCTATTTGTTGTATGAAACCACTATCACCTATAGAATAGCACTCAAGCCCTGCCCTGTGAGGAAATGTTTTCAGTTGATTACACAGCAGATAAGCTACTGAAATATCCAGTGATTGCAGAGTTAAATCTTTTGTTTAGATTATGAACAGGAATCTTTTAATTACCCAAAGAAGGGCTCATATGTCACTCAGAATAAATCAGCCATGTTCTCAGTAACCAAATTCAATTGGATATGGTAACAGATACCCAGTTTATGATTCCAAAATCAGAGTTTGGATCTCAAAGCAGGTGAGTTCATATTGCATGAGAGGTGGATGCTCTTAAAAGAAGTACTTGAATAATCCTGAATGTGTAACTTTTATGTCTGGATATCATGAAAGATACCTAGAAGAATAATAGGATAAAATTTGTGGGATTTATCTATTGTTTTGAAATAAGTCTGGATAGTTATCTGCCTTTGCCCTTTACATGCTGCCAGAAATGAATAGTAGGACGTACGTTTTAGCCAATGTTACCCCAGAAAAAGGGGTTCTCTTGGGTGAAGCTTGTCTCTGTAATTGCAGCAGTTAACCCAGTTTAAACCTGAACTTTGTTGCGTTATGGAGCAAATAGTCTTTGAAGGGGGCAAACACCTTTAACTTCATGGATCTCAAGATACCTGAACAGGAATTTCTCTGATAGATTCAGGATTATTAGTTGCCAGCTTGATATGGCTAAAACTTGCTGTTTGCTTCTAGCATCATGAATACATACTAAAGCAGCAGTCATGCTACAATGAATTCAACGATTCGACAGATTTGCAGGTTCTTTGAGACTAGAGATTGAGAGGATTTTAACAAAAACCCACGAAAATGGTGTTGGAATCTGATCTAAATTTAGTTTAGCGTGACTGCAGTTTTATGCCATGCTTTCAAGAATCAACATGCCAAAACAAGCTCACATTGAAACTTGAATATTACATTCTTGGACAGCTTACATTCTGAGACTGAAGCAAACAAAGTTAACAAAGCCGCCATCCAAGAATTGAGCTGTTTGCTTGAAACCTGCTCCCTTTGTGTTCATGTGTTATTTCACGGCCACACTCTCCACAACATGTTAACAAAGAACTATGTCAAATGTCCTTCTCTCAATAATCTACGAGAGTACAGGATGCAATATAGAACAGCCTGTTCCTATTCTTCTGTTACTGCAGGTGTGGTGAATTATCACTTCAGAGTCTACTGGGTGAAATTATAGCTCAACTCAGGCTTGTGCTTCAACTTTTCATGAAGTACTCTTGATTGTTGGTTGAAACAAGTTTTTATTTTGTTATTCCGCAGATTTTCCAGAGGGACTATCATTGGTTGCTGTATTGGTGATTGTTTTCTCTGCAGTTATTTTTTGTTTGCTCTTGGTCATCTTCATCTTCATTTGTCTCAAGAGAATGTGTGAGCACAGAAAGTGTGAAGGTGAGGTTGACTACGGGTAAACCCTTCCTTTTGTGCCTATTGTACATATATAAAGGCCCAATTCTCTCATCCCAAACAGTACCAATTCTCCTAACCTTCTTACTTATGCCCCTCCCACAATTGTATGAAATTCACCCTCATCCAGACACAATCTCAGTTTATTGTTTCAGGGGGAGTACAGTTTGGGATGAGAGGATTAGCCCTTTAAACTTGATTTGTTGACATTTAAGGAGCAATCAGAGTTTGTCTTTACAAGTTTTCCATGACTTTAATTCTGCACCACAATTATACATTGAATTCAAACTAACAAAATGTAATCTTTCATCATGGTCTAACATTGTGATTGGTTACTGTATGGATGAGGTTATCAAGTCTTACATGTGTGTGGAATTTTGTTACCTGAAAGTCCCATATGAGAGTAAATAATATAAACTGTTCTTCATTAATCTACCAATGTGTTCACATTTCAGTTTTTGGTTTCGATGATAAGAGAAACCAATGCAATCATGATGGCGTGCGTGTGTATGTGTGTGTGTGTGTGTATGTTTGTGTGTGTTTGTGACACTTTGCTTGTTAACACGATATCTCAAGATAGGAATGTCTGACAGTTTTCAAACTTGGTACATAGATGTGCCATATTGAGAGGAAGAACCCTATCATTTTTGGTGGAGGTCAAAGGTCATCTGGGGTCACCAGGGGTCAAAGTCTGAAAACCTTGTTAACACAATATCTGAAGATAGAAAGCTTGGATAGATTTCATATTTGGTATGTGAATGCGTTATAGTCAGCAGATGGTCCCTATCGTTTTGGGGGTAGGTCAAAGGTCATCTGCAGTCACCAGGGGTCAAGGTCTGAAAATCTCGTTAACACGATATCTTGAGGTAGAAATCTTGATTAGATTTCATATTTAGTATGTGAATGTGTTATGGTCAGGAGATGGTCCCTATTATTTTTGGTGGAGGTCAAAGGTCATCTGGGGTCACCAGGGGTCAAAGTATGGAAACCTCGTTAGCATAATTTCTCAAGGTAGGAAACTTGGATAGATTTCATATTTGGTATGTGGATGCGTTATAGTTAGTAAATGTTTCCTATTGTTTTTGATGAAGGTCAAAGGTCATCTGGGGTCACCAGGGGTCAAAGTCTGAAAATCTTGTTAACAGAATATCTCAAGGTAGGAAACTTGGATAGATTTCATATTGAGTATGTGGATGCCTTATAGTCAGTAGATGGTCCCTATTGTTTTTGACGGGGGCCAAAGGTCATCTGGGGTCACTGGGGGTCAAAGTCTGAAAATCTCGTAAACACAATATCTCAAGAAAGGAAGCTTGGATAGATTTCATATTTGGTGTGTTGATGCGTTATAGTCAGTTGATGGTCCTCATTGTTTTTGGCGTAGGCCAAAGGTCAGCTGGGGTCACTGGGAGTCAAAGTCTGAAAACTTAATTAACACGATATCTCAAGAAAGGCAGCTGGGATAGATTTCATGTTTGGGTTTGTAGATGCATTATGGTCAGAGGATGGTCCCCATTTTTTTGGCAGATATGAAAGATCATCTGGGGTCTCCAGGGGTCAAAGCCCGGGAACCTTCTTAAATATGATCTTTCAAGATAGCTGTTTGTCCATTTGTCTGTGTGTTGTTTGTATGTCTAGCTATGTATGGCTTTTATGAAGGTCAAAGGGTCATCTGGAATGACAAAATTATATTTTGAACATGCTAATATAACATTTGAATGAGAAGATAATGGTGCATGATGGCACTCTTTGAAACGGAAAATTCATGAATTATCGAAACCTCAATGCATTTTTGCATTCTGGTTGATATATCTATTGTGTGGTTGATCTGATGTACAACCGATAGTTTGGTCAAAATCGGTGAATCTTTATTTTAAGTGAGTATTGTTGATCTGCATTCCCATCAGAGTTTGAACCAGAGTGGTAGATCAAGATCCGCTTCTGGGGCTCACTCAAGTGAAGACGGTTGCAATACAACCCTGTTAACCATACTCCCGGTGAATCAGACATTTGGACAGGGACCCTGGATTAATATGAAGTACCAAATGCAGCAAGAAGTCACCAAAGCATAAGCAAACATACAGAAATCAATTCTTCTGCTAGCTGAATCAAATAATCTTCCTGCTTGCTGCAGGGAGAAAGCACAGGACTAGAGGGGACTATTTTAGGTTAATTACTGTTTGTAAACATCAAAGGTTTTGTCCATCTCATGAATGGGAACACCGCTTTGAAAACTATGTGGTTCTATTCACATGAAATTACTTAACAGTGAGTTGTGGCAAGTCCTTGGGTGGCATTAATAATTTCTTTTTTGTAAAATTGCTCTATTGTTACATATGCTGTTTTGCAGGCACATTTACTTGTACGTGATATTCATTTGTTTTTATGTAGATGGGGGTGATTTTAGGACGGTCCGCCCTGATGATTCTATCTGTGGACTGGACTACAAAACTCTTGAAACTCCGGGTAACGATAACGTCAGGCGTTTATTAAATGACCCACTCTATTGGATATCAGCTGATACAGAAACATCTGTTGGGGACCCCACTCCTAGTGATGTATTTTCTCTGGATGACACTACAGTTACTGATAGTTGTGAATATGCAGCACACAGACAGAGACAGTTGCCATGGAAACAGCCACTCCTCATCCCACTTGAAATGCAGAAGACAAACTTGAGACAGGCAAATGGGTACCATCCAGTGACGCAAGATGTGTCAAGTCTTGACCAGAACAGGAATGAGATAGAAAATGGAGACATTACTTAAGGTTATGGACCTTCAGACCAGGTGGTAGCCAGAACTCCATCCTTTATTGAGTTGTCCACTCATAAAGAAGATCTTAGAGCTGTGAATATGGTTACCATAGTTGTGGCTGTGGTGAGGCTGGATGTTGATGTCAGGTTGGGATGAAATGACCTCGGAAAGGGTCAATTGATATTTCTGTGGCGATATTACTGACTTTGAGATAACTTTCATAGTTTAGGAGTCTTTCTTTGTTCATGCTGAAGGGACAAGAAGTACAACTTCAATAGAAGATGGAAATGTCGTTTTTTCCTGAAGGTATTCCGTTAGATCTGTAAAGGTGGATGCAGGAATACATCTGGTAAAGTAGACTGCTCAGGGAATTGAATTGAATATGGATTTCAAGAAAGAAAGAAAGTTTAAAGTTTTTATACAAACAAAGTTGAAAAACCTGTGACATGTTGAAAGTCACTTATAAAGATAGAATAGTTGAAATAAACAACTTAAATACCTGAGACAATGAATTGATTTTTTCCAGGTAGTATTGCAGTCTTTATTAGTAATTGTGAATTTATTTGAACTGATTTCAAAGACAAGAACTGATTTTAGACAGAGTGTCTTTTCCCTTGACAGATTTTTGGGGTTCACACGTGTTTTGCCTTAGTGGCGCAGCCCCAGGGGGGGTAGAGAACCCCCACGACCCAACCTTGCAATGCAAAAACACCTAAAATCCTAAAATAGTGGCTTCTTTCTCTATCCTTATACTTTTCCCTCATGTCGTGCCCCAAACCCCCATGACACAATCCTGGCTATGTGCCAGTTTCCCCCACATTTCAAGAATTGCCTCTTACAGATTTTGATAGAATTTGAACAGCAATGCATTTATTTACATTTCCTGTCTGCAGTTCTCGGTTATAGATAAGGTCAATTATCCTTCCCTACAAAACTCTCTGTACACAGATAAGCAGTGCATGGCCACATAGCTTGTTGACACAGGCCTAATAAGCGTCTTTGGTACTAAGCAGGATGTGCAAACTTCAGTGTAAACATTCTGCTGAAAACCCATCCAAAGGCTCACAAATCAGGTGTTTAGAAGTGTTCCTTTCTCTAAGGGATCTTTTCATGGCATGCATGAGCAGCACAATGCTTACAGTACTGAAGGACTGGATAATGTGAAAGTAGGCAGGTATATTTTCATATTCTGTCGCACAGGTTAAGGTTCATGTATACATAGTAATGCAATCTGCAGCCACTGGAGGCACTTTTGAAAATGTGTGTGGTCTGTTTTCCATGCTTTTGAATTTCATTATCATATATCATACTTTTTAAGAGGTATTGATGGGCTATGTAATTGTTGAAGAAATCTTAAAAAGAAAGAGTTCACAAAGTTGATACTTCTTTCTAATGTTGCACATTGCAAAAATGGTTCAATGATTGCACTCTGTATTTAAGGGTTATCTGTTACTGCCTCTCTAGCATGACATTGATAGTGGCAGTGCTAACAGAACAGAGCTGAAACCATTCATTAATTTCAAGACAAAACAACAAAGCAGACGGCTCATTTGGTGAAGGATCCACATATGCAGGTACGCAGCTGCCAACTCCCACAACCAATTGGTGCAATGGACCAATCAGCTGCCTGCATTTCTTGGTGTGAGATTTGATGACACATGCTTGCCTTCATGTAAGGGTGCACATTCTGCTCTGTGATTTATATATGTTTATAAATATTTGTATGATGTAATTTTGTCATATAGAGACTTTAACCTAATACTAGAATAGAAGTCTTCAGGAAAACAGGAAGCTAGTTGGCAAAGAAGGATTAGTTTCTAGATCTCAAAGACCACTAGTCTGAAGATTAACTAGGTCACAGGTTCATTTGATCAAAGGGTTCCTAGATGAAAAGTTTGCTGTACCAAAGGTTCACTAGGTGGAATTTCCACTATAATGCAATGTTCACTACATTGAACAAGGTTCGGTGGACTGAAGGTTTGCTACACCAAAGGTTCACTAGACCAAAGGTCCACTAATGGGGTGTTCACTAGATGGAAGAAGGTCCAGTAGACATTAGGTTTGCTATATAGATGAAAGTTTCGCAATATGGAACATCAAGTGTACCCTCTTTCTAACCCTAACATCCCTGACCCTCAATCGATTGAAAGTGTTCCATCTTGTCAAATGTCAAAGTTCAATGTAATGAACCTTCAATAAAGTGAGAACCCCCCATTTTGCACATGCCTTTGTTTGTAATTAAATGTGCCTAGGTTTATCTTTTACTCATTCGGTCATGTCTCGGAGAGGTTTGAAATAGCTTTACAACAGTATTTTATTGTGGCTTGTTGGGCATTTGGAATTCAGGTGACAAAGACATTCTTTTTGCTAAAATTTGCAGATAAAGAATCAACGTTTTTACTTTTGTAAGTTTTTAGTGAGAAAAGTTTGTCCTGACAGGAGCTTGCCATGGTTTTTATATTTCTGTGTAAATATATTATTATAATATAATTTTGTGAAGATTGAAAAAGTCACTAATAAGCAGCTCATTAGCCTATCCACCCATATATTTTGCTTCACGCGCTTGAAACTTTGTTGTCATGGAAACTAGAATAGATGGGTTCAAGGGATGTATAAGATTGTTGACCATCAAGTAGACAAGAAAAGGTAATACGTTAAATGCATTGTTTTTTTTTTTTCTTTTAAATGATTTGGGATAAAGATTCAGGGGCAAGGATCTTACCAGGGTTCCACATGCAATGCAGAAAAATATCCAGGCAATTTCATTCTGTGACATTGCTTCCTATGAATGCAACCAAAACACCCCAGCAGATCAAAGGCAGTGTGGGTATTCCAGTTTGTTTTTTGATCTGTGCTCCCAAATGATCTATGCTTTTATTGTGATCTCAATGCATGAAAGGCAATGATGTTACCTAAAGTTTTGTGTATTTTGGTATGTCTGGCACTTTCGATCAATTAATCACACGTAAAGTTGGACATTATTCTTTTATGTAAGATGATTTTTCAGTTGTCTTAGTAAACCCTTCTAGAGTTTACTCCAGCTCTTTAGGTAAGAGTAACGTTTTTGTGAAAAACTGAATTAAGGAATAAAGCAACTGAAAAGCATTTTGAGCAAATAGGTATTACAAAACTCTGTAAAGCACTAGTCAATGGTAGAACTTGTGATTGGGAATTAAGCAGTGTTGTAATCGAGTCACTGGATAAGTGACTCGAGTCACCAGTTTTCAAACTTAAGTGACTTGAGTCAAGTCATTGACTCGAGTCACTGTACTATTTCAATGGGGAAATTACTCCTGAATTCTATCGAGTCACTATATCATTTTGAGAGGAAGTGACTCCAGTCGTGGCTTGTTACAACACTGGAATTAAGTAGTGAAAAGATTGCATTTTGTGTAGGAAATGAAACAAGTGGCAGAAATGACTAAAATGAGATGCAGGAAAGATTAAATCAAATATCAAGCTACCCCCTTGTGGGCTGCTGAATTGGCTGGGGGAGTAGAATATACCCATAGTATTTTCATGCTGTCATAAGAGGCTACAAAAGAGAAAGATTTGTACCATGTTTGAACTGTATTTGAAACCAACCTCTAACTTGCACCATATTCAAAACTGTTTTTAAACTTTGCCTTTTTATCTAGTTGACACTACGTAATACATTGATACAACTGATCAACTCATTCTCTTTCATACCAATCATATTGAAACAGGAAACTCTTCCTATCTGTAGAACGAATTTACGAGAGACTGGTTTCTTTTACCTGTTTCTGTAGTTTATTTTCTTATTTTGTATTAGATATGAAATGTGATATGAAGTGTTTGTCACTATTAGTAAAACTTCTCCACCAGTTGTTGCTAACTTTGGTTTTAAAATGAGTATGATATTAAGTCATGTTTAATAGTTTCACTGTTAATGGAAATTGATGGTTTGGTTGGAAGAATCTAGTATTCAGTCACTTGTAGTTAGGATGCATATCTAACAATAGATCACACACAATGAGTTGAACTCTGTAACATGTAGAAAGGTTAAAATAATTGTTTTAACTCATGTCTATACACCATAACAAGTGGAATTTCAAAATATTAATAGTTTTGTTATACAACCCTTGAATTACTGTGATAGGGAAAACCTCTCCATTTGCTTTTAGTGTCACAGTAACTATAAGTCAGATTTTTATGTCTGAAACAGTGAAAATTGCAAGATTGCTTACATTGCTTCCCCATGTGTATGCAGTAGAATGAGGATAGTGAAATAACTTCACCATTCAAGATCTGTTTACTCTAATTACTGGTGCCTTAATTTTTTTCTTTAAAAACTGTTCTTAAACTTTTCTTAAAATGCATTGTATTTAGCTGATATTATTTTGAAGTTAAAAACTCCCATCCTAGTGTCCCCATTTCATTACTAGCTAAATCATTCTTCCAGTGATTGGTCCCTGAATAGCTGGGCCAACACCATGGGCTGTGCCTGTAGACCCTTATGTAGAACCTTAAGGCGGACCCTTCGGTTCTACAGTTTCAAAGAGAGTTTGAAAGCACTCCAATTGCACCCAACTTGAAGTCAGCTGTGTCCTAGGATGGCCAAAAATTTTGTATGGTCCAAAAGTCAACATATAGGAAATAACAGGTCTCAGTTCCGGGTTCACTTCGAGATCGAGTCATACCAAAGACTCTTAAAATGGAACCTACTGCAATTGTGTGTGATGCTCCGCAAAAGCAATGAAGTAGGGAAAACAAGCCAGTGAAACACAACTGGAAAAAATAGCAGTGGCTGGCTTGACGTGAACCAATAGGTTGGAAACTTGTAAAACTCTAACTAACTCAGTTCCTCTCCTACAAAAACCTTGTAACAACCTTGATGTAACAGTCTTTGATTGGTCAGATTTATAGGAATAGAGAATTGTAAATATATTGTACATATATTTGTTGTCCTTCTGGGCCATAGGAATTTGGAAACAGGACTGGATTAATATTTATTTTTAGAAAATTTTGTACTAGTTGTTACAACCTCATTCTATTATATTTTTATTTTTGTATATGAATTTCATTCTGTTTTAATGTTTATTTATTTTTCTTTAATTTTTATTGGAGAAGGATCATCTCATTGTTATGTTTATAGGGCAAAGAGAAGCATTTATATACTTCTAGTCCAATGAGTGCTGTCATGTGACACCATTAGGTAGCCACGCCCACTGCCAGGCAAAAGCAACAGTCATCAGTCATCATGTCAGCTGCTTCTCAGCTAGCTTATACATTGTATTTGATCAGCAAAAGGAGCAGAGCTTGCAATTGTGATGTCGGTAAATGCATAGCCATATGAGACCTGATCTCTCATGGGGGCAGTGACTTTTTGCCCAATTCCAGATCCCCAACTAGGGCATAATTTCTGGCCAACTGAGGCACCAAAGTCTGCCCGATTCATCATGGTTTTGGCTGCAGCCCCCACAGCCAGGAGCGAAAGCACTTTTTACCATTGCTACATAATCTTTTATCTATTACAACTCTTTGGCCTTAATATTGCCATCAGATTTACGTGAAACTCATCTCTGCATCAAATTCTGACTCCTCTCTGTATTTTTAATGTATGCCTTAACCTCTTACACGTTATGAATGATGATACTCGACCCACCGACACAATTGACTTAATTTTGAAATTGTGAACCAATAAGGCAGCTCTTTTTTGTATTCCCTTTCAAAGTCAAAGTGATTTTTTTGCAGTCTTGGCTTTTGTGGGCAGGAATTCTTCTGTGCTCATAATACTTGAGCTTTAAAATATGGTATCTCACGATCGGATGGCTTGAAACTTTTTATGCAAGGTGTACATATTATCCAAGAGACCTTATGAATATGATTTCACAGAGCAAGAAGTACACCATTTTTTTGGGGGGGGGGAGGGGGGCAAATCAAACGAACAGACAAATGCAGACAGCTGATTTGTCAACCAGTCCAATATGTGTATAGTCTGCTACAGGGGAAATTCTTTGCCTGGGGCCAAATGGTTCCATTGTTTTGCCCCCAAGGATGACATCACTGTGTTGTCATTGCATAAGGTCTATTGGGAGGGAGAGACCAATTCTTTTCAGATTATGTGCACGCTGTTTATTGGGGGATGGTTACATTAACTGAACCTTTTTGCCATAATATTCTATCGACTGTATTTCTTGTTAGAGTTAGGGATTAGGTTAAGAACTGATGCTATCATTAGTCAGTTAGGAAATTTCTTCTAAATGGTTCACATTATCAACCCATCTTTTGGGTAGAGGTTAGATAAAAGTGGAAACAAGTATGATTATAGGAAATTCTTGCTCAATCAGATATTTACTACAGTTCTGAAACAAAAAACCTGATTTTTTTAAAGTCCTGAAATATCCAATCATTTCAGGCCTTTACCTCAACCCATCTCCCCTTGACAATTTCCCTCCCAGCAGAGTTTCAAATAGCCATTAAAAAATTTTCACACTTTTGGCTTTCTGAAAATTTTTACCACCCCACCCCCCCACCTTCACCTTGAAGGTCATTTGCCTTGTCAACCCTCCACCCCACCCCAAACTTGTCTTGCCACGAACCTGTTGGCTGTATGCCCCAGTCACTGTAGCGTGTTTGAAATAGCATCCACACTTCAAGTCAATTCTCGTAATTTTTACCAGGGTAAATATGGGTAAAACTAATACTTGTCTCTAATTTTTACCTTTCATGGAACATTTTTTTTTCCTTTTTTACATTGTTTTGTGGAAAATTTCTCGACATTACCTCATATTTATCAGTTGGCATCCCTGCCTATCCAGAAATATCACATTTTGCTTTGGTTAATACTGAAAAGATAGAGAGGAACAAAATGTCTCATTGAATGGAGATGAAAAATCTTTTTTGGATGATTTTGTTCTGTATATTGTGATAAGATCAATACAGAGGCAAATTGAATCACTCTAATGATTACTTTTGTTTCATTTGTAGCTTTGTGTAAGTACCCCCTCAATGTCATCAACAGCAAAGCCATGTGGATGTAATTCTTGTCTAAGAGATTCTTTATAAAATTATTTACAGAGTATGATCAAATACAAGGTAACTCCCTGAAATTTATAAACATAATTTGGTGACATGATTGAGGTCCTGGGGGTATTTAGCAAGGACCTCAACCATGTGGATACCACCAGGGGCAGCCCCACATTTACTGAAATATTTCAAGTCAGCCACTGTGTATTAAAGATGGAGTGTCGTCATGTAAAATATCCTGAAAACGCAAACCTTCGGTAACCTTTTCACGGATTACGTCACAGGCACATGACTTCAAAATTAATATTTGAAATATTCATATTTCAGATATTAGTTGTGAAGTCAAGTAGTCACGACGTAGTCCATGAAAATTTCCCGAAGTCTTACGTGTTCGGTTTTTTGGTTCCTTGTGTCAACAAAGGAACCTATGTAGTCAAGTTGGGGTATGTATGTGTGTGTGTGTGTGTATTTGTGTATGTGAATTTTTGGGGGGACGCCTGGATTCATCTTGATCAAACAAACCAAAAAGGCAATTTCACTACCCTCCTACACCGTAGGATGTTCCTAACTTGAGTTATTGACAATTAAGTGACAAGAAAGTTAGTGTGTAGGTCATATATGCAAGGTATGGAGTGCAATAACTCAATAACCAAGTAATATAGGGGGATGGCTGAATGGAAAGTTGTATTCATCTGAGGAAAGTGCATGTGTTGACCTACTTTATGACCTCATTTGACCTTTGTGACTTTTTGTGATACCTGGATTTGTCTTTTTGAGACGAACAACAAAGGCACTTATACTACCCTCCTATGATGTTGCTAACTTGAGTTATTGTCATTTCAGTGAAAAGTTAGGGGTGTGTGTGTATGTTTGCATGTTATATGCTTTGGAATGTGAGGCACAAAGTGTGATAATTCAATAACCAAATGATAAAGGGAGGTCACACAAGCAGGGATGATCCTTTAGGAAATATATCTGGTTGTCCAGAGGACAACCTGCATTGGAAATTGGTTGTCCTTCCCAAAACTTGGTTGCCCCCCAGGACAAATGCAAAATACGTTTGCAAGCTATAACAGTATTTTTTAGTAATACAAAAGAAAAATAAAAAGCTCTGCTCTAATCTGTTGTACTATAGCAACTTAAAACTCAAGAGAAAAAGCAAAAGAGGCTGATCTGGATGCTTTCGTGCCTTATGGCACACATGTCCCTTAGACTTTTGGGGGGATATGTCTTTGTTTAATTGGTATAAAATCCAACTGAAGTTTAATGCCTTTTGACAAATGCAATGTATAAAAGAAAAGAAGAATTATAACTCCCTCTTAGTCTTAAAGCAGTTTAGTTAGCAATCACGCCAGTAATGCAATTTTTACTTAAAAAAAACCTTTTCCTCATATACAGTATTTAATAAAGTTATTTACAATGCAAGTTTTGATTCCATTTTTAATATTATTATGTAAATATATCACAATACTAAAATATAAAAGCAGTTTCTCTTCTTTACCTCTGCTTTCACACTACTGGTACTACTTTGCCTTTTTGAACACCCTCTTCAGGTTGAAAGTTCAAGTTGAGAGTCATTTATCAGGTAAAATTACAAAGCTATGTTTGTTTCTTGTTCTCTGGCAAAATTGTGAAGTAGAAATTGTAGCAGACATTTGGGCCTTTGCTTATTTTTCCTTTTGAGGCAAACACATAGGTAGTTCAAATGACAACCATCTCATAATTTCTAGTTCTCCATCATAAGTTTTGGTTGTCAGGGATGACCAGATGACTGTTACATTTCTTCCTTGCACAAGGGACAGTTGTGTTTGTAAAATGCAGTGTTGACCTACTTTGACTATATTTGACCTTTATGACTTCTTTGTAAGGTCTGGATTTGAATTATTGAGATTAACCAAAAGGACAATGCCAATTAACTACCCTCGTATAGTGCCCCAGACTCAAGTAAATGACAATTTAGTGAAGGTGATGTGTGTATGTATTTGTCACATGAAAATGGGAGGTATGCAGTGTGATAACTTGAAAAATCCAAGTGTTAAATTTCTCTCAAACTGCAAGTGTTTGATTTGAAATTTAATGTGCCCGTATGTTTTTGGGTGAAGGTCAAAGGTCATTGGGGCTAAAGGTGCCAATTATGCCTTACCTTGCAACTCCCAAAATAAAAAAAAATTATCTTAAATGCAAGGAACCATAGTGCCCTTGGGCTCTTGTTTTTTTTTTTTTCCTCATGACGACATTCATCTTAAAAGGGAAATATTGCGTTTGTCTTGCAAGGAAATTTCATCCTTTTAAAACCAATATTTATTGGCAAAGAGTGATAAATAATTACAAATGAGGGAGTATGGTAGCGTTCTTTTCAAGAAACAAGTTTTCCTCAGAAATTCAGGTGTTGGTTGCTCAAGAATAATTTGTTCACCCAAACTTCCAAGAATTCATGAGATGAAACTTCCAAAACTCTTCTTGTGCGTAATATTTTGAATTAAGAGGTGAAGCTATTGCTGGGGTTTATTGTTGAGACCGAATGATTTGAAAATGACTAGAGCTATTTACTTTAAATGCTATGTTGGAGCATTTTAAATGCAGTATTTCCCTTTACCTCCCCTCAAAATTTTCTAGTATCCCCACCCTTTCCACCCTCCAGAAAAAGTGTACAAAAAGTTATAGCGAGGTGGTACTTTGAGTCGGTCACTTAATCGGAATTTTACTGAAAGCTGGCAAATCTTGCAGCAGTATTTAAGTTTCAATTTATTTCCATAACTATTGTTTCTCTTAGTCTAAATCTTTGGTGTAAATTTCCTTCGCAAACTAAAAAACCGGAATTTGAAATTTGTACCGCAAGTTACGCGGATGCCTAACCAGAGTTCAAGAATGGTGGTTTGAGTCGGTTACCCAATCGTTACGCACATCCGCAGGATTGATTTCAAAATATACCATATTCAATGAAGTGATGTTCCAATAAGGTCCAAATCATCAAATAATAGTGAGTGCCCTTTTCACAGTGATGTCGAACCATACTTTAAAACTAAGTATCTATTATGAAGTTCAGGTGTCACTTACTGTAGTTGCAACTCCCTGCTTAAAATGGATTTTAGCGGCTGAGTTCCTAACCAATTTGTTTAGAGAGCACCAAGGACAATGGCTGTGGGTTCCATTTTCAAAGTCTTCGGTATGACCCGGTGAAGGACATAAGGGCCAGGGGCGGATCTAGGATTTTTCATTAGGGGACGCTGACGGCCGATCATTTGCCTGAACCACTATAGCGAAGCGCCACCATCTGTTGGCGCGGAGCGTACAGCAAATTTTGAAAAATCGCGACCCCTCAGATAGCCGGAAATGGCATTTCCCAGGCTTGTAAATAGAACCTAAGCAATCGTTACTTTGAGCTTTTGTTTCCCAAAAAAATGTTCCCTTCAATTGAAAGTGAGAAAATTGCAAAATCTTTCTTGAAGTTCATGAACTAAACCAAAACTTACTTGATCTTGATTTAAGCTAAGATCACTCTTTAAACACTTTTGATGAAATATCTTTCCGAAAGAGTGCCGTAATGTTATAGGTCCGCAAAAGGTGGTCTAAAGATAAGGGGGATCCTCACACAAGGTACAGAGAGGAGAATCTTTCCTTTTTAATTTTGAATAAAAATTCGTTACAACCTATAATTCTATGAACGTTAAAAAGCTAAAAGAATTGAATTTTGGGGTCTCCAACAGCTTCAAAGACGATGGTGAAAATATCTGACCAAGAATACGATGCACTGCTGTAAGATTCACATTTTAGATCACAGTAGCTTTTAAAGTCTTTTGCTTGATAAAATATACCACTTTATTGTCATGTGCATGAGAGATAAACATTGTTAAACGCTTTGCGTTATCATTGATTTCATAAAGTGGCATGTAGATTCAGTCTCCACTCCCTCGGGATAGCAGAATTTTTCCATAATACAATGTAAAAGGAAAAATATTAGTAAAATTACATTTATGGCAGAAATCATTTTAATTAAGCACTCAGTCGACTCTCTCATTAAACAAATTACTTTGTTAGTTTTAGTTACCATGAGAGCTCTGGCTCTAAGTTTATTGTCAATTTTAATAAGAATTATTCGAAATATATTAATTAGCATACACATCCAGAGGGCGTAAAATAAGATCAAATGCAACAGACATTATAAATACTTGTTTTAAATGATAACATGTTCATTGGAAAGGTTACATTAAAACATATATATTCTGCCATATTTCTTGAGCTTACTATCAAACAAAACTTTCCAAAAAGCAAAGCCATCCTGAAAATAATTTTTCCCCCATTTACACTTTAAGCTATAAGCAAAAGAGCATAATTCCGCATTCTTAAACCACCTTCACATTTTGCACATATTAAGACAGAACGTTTCCCCTAATTGTCTGGTTTGTGCAATTGTGTGACCAAATAAATTTATATAAAATACCCTCTAGTTCATGAAAAAAGGACGAAACGGGATCACAGATTGTATAAAATAAGTGAACATAGACATTAAGCTCATGTGAAATTCGGCTATGCGCTTTTTATACATTCTATACACCGTGACCAGTAAAACGTAATTTTCATCTTTCAAAGTCTTATTATGTGTCTGATAGGTACAAATTGTGTCGATTGAATTTTCATTCTCATCTCAAAAATTCATGGAGGCGTAATTCATTTATAATGTTCATCTGTTCATGAAAATTAATTTTTTCATATTTCTTCTCTGAGAGACTGACAGAAAAGAGATCACCGACTTAGAGAATACAAACGTTAATACAAGCCATACATTCCTGTAGAACTCATAATCAGACTCAAAGGATACATTTGTGGTGGAAAAAGGTCAAACATCGAACACATTTCTGGCAAATGTATAGTCACAAGGAACAAATATTTTTCAAACATATTTCGAGCTTAGCTCAACACAAAACAAACACAGTTTTCCATAAAATATCAAAAAGTGAATCAGTGTCCCACTTACATGTACAAATCAGTGTTTAGGTGATAATGAAGCATTTTTCTTGAATTTTACGTTCACCTTTATGTGTTATTCAGAAAGAATCATTACTACAAGGTAAATACCAAACAAATACATCCAAATCCATCCCATTTTTCCACTTTGTGATAAACTGTCACAACTTCGTATCCACGAAAAAGACTTATCATTCGTACTGAGTGCTAGTTGCCTGGCAAAATTATGCATTGCAATCTTTTGATATCGGGAAACAACATCGCTGTAAAAATACAAAATTGCACTTAATTAACACCTGAACATGTTACAAATACGAAAAAATAAGCTTTGGAAAATTTTAGGGGGCACACGCCGGGTGCGCCCCGCCTTAATCCGCCATTGCATAAGGGTATGACCCGGCCCCAACTGCAAGTCGGATGCTTTGCAACACCCTGTCTCAACCAAGCAGCGCGCGTATCCACACATTTTGAAGGGGGTGCTGAACTCGGAGGTCGCCGAAAATGGGGGCGTTAGACGCGTTTTCTGCCTAGCATATGGCATCCTGCAGAAACACCGTCTAAGCGGAGCATACTCTCAGTTGACGCTTTAGCGTACGGAGAGCTTTGTAAGTATAACCCCTTCAGACAGCTGGAAATGACATTTCTCATGCTTACGTGGAATCTCAGCAGTAGTTATTTAGAGCAATTTTGCAATAAAATTTACACTTCGTTGAAAATGACAAATTTGACACAGATTACATGTCCGAAGACTTAGGAAATTGAATAAGGGTAACATTGTCTCTTACAAATCCGACTGAACTTAATTTTTCCTCGTTTCTGCCTCAAAAGTCACTATAAGTAGCATATACTGGATGATGTGCATCCCAGGCAAATAAGGACGCAAATTATTTTGTAGAGGCAACAAACGACCTACTCCCATATCAATGTTGTTTTGACACACTTTATTTTCAATCCGTGTGCATCAAATCAAGACATAAGCTACGAAATCGAATTCAAGTAAGATCTATACTTCAAAACTTCCTGTTATCAGCATCTCAACGACAAAGTGTGGTTTCGATGCTTTCTGTTTGCATCACAAATTAACACTAAGAGTAATATTCTTCTTCCTCGAAAACTTTCGAAAATTGTCAGATGCGTTGTAATATTTTTCCGATATTTGATGTCTCTGGTGTGCAAACTGTGAGGGAGCACATCACCATTAGCAGAACGGCCTCCTCGGGAAAAGTAGTTTGAAAGTACACCTTCAATTTTAGATCTTTGAGTGTAAACTGCTCACATTAGAACAATCAGTTTCTGCTTATTTTTTCGGGGATTGAAGTAGGAGATGTTAATGTGTAACTGATGCAAAATTGGGATGGATTGAAGGTAATTTAGACCATTTCAGTACTGGGTGTTAAAAAGAGGTAATTTCCGTCACTTTGCGGGTTAATTGGGGTGGGTGCAGAGCCCAAAAACTTCTTTCCCATGTAGCTCAAAATCAAAACGGTCATGCCATGGTGAATTTGTGATGTCATGATTGGCCAACTCCTTGGCTTTCATGTGAGGGGTAGCTTTAGTGGGGTGTGAACTTTGACAGGGTTGAGGAGGCATTTAATGAAGGCAAAATAGTGTGTAAGTCATTGGAGAAATTAATGGTAGTGTGCTCCCTGTGACCACAATCTCTCCTCCTGTGAGGCGCCAGCGAAGCCATTTCGATTTAGGACAGTGGTTTCCAACGTTTTTAGCACAGCGCCCTCTTTAGTCATTTTTTTTTTCAAACGATCATGAAACAAGAAAGAAACTAGACAGTCTGTTTTTGCAGGCAAGTACATATCGAAGCCACCTACCCTTGAATTGGGGATCGGTCTCTGTTGAACACTCGGAAATTGGTAGTTTGCTTGGGTTTGGACAAATAAGTTTTGAAATGGTTGAAGGGTACTAAATTGTTCTAAGATCTTGAAATGTCAAATCTGCATTGAAATCCGATGTGTGCCAGATGCGGCATTAGGTTTTCATGCGATTGTGCCCCCTTACCCGAACACAAAGAATTGGCCCTATTATAACCTACAAGAGGTAGGTACAAGAGGTACGGTATAGTAGGTACAAGAGGTAAGTTAACTAGATAAACTCCACTTTCCCCATAGAGAGGTCATCATCATTGAGGCGCTGCGGAGCCTAGTCGTTGGGTGGGGCATCATGGGCGACATGCCCCCATGCACTTCTGAATGTAGGCCTAGTCGGGGAAAATCAGCATGTCAGGGGAAATCCCAGTCGGAAGTCAGTAGTATGACCGAGTTTTACCGGGCAGTAGGAGCTAAATTCCACAACTGACAGCTGTTATGCCTGTTTCAATATGCTTCCGCATGTTTTCAAATAGCACCATTTTACATCTCATCCCTCCTATAAAGCAAAAAACCAACATTTTCCAAAGGGTCTCATTCAGGATAGCAAATTAGCCGAACCATAAGCCAACTTTAGGCCTATATGTTACTAACTTCGATATTTTTTCTTCAATTTGAAGGCCCAACTGCAAACAACAGGCGATTGAATTCCTGACATAGGCCTACCCCTAACTCAGTTACATGATCTAGTACCTTCCCATTGGTGGCATTACGAGACATGATTTTTCAGTGAGAACATCCATAAGCCAGAATTATCTTTCCGACAGAATGGTTTGGGCCTAAGTCTCTCAAAGTACTACATGCATTGCAGCAAGCAAAATTTAAAAAGAAAAATGTTTTTAAAGGAAAAATGGCAGCGTTGCTCTTCGTTCAAGCTAAATGCGAACACTAACACCGCTCAATTAAAATAAATCATGGCAAAAGTAAATTCTACTGCAGAAATTAAATATACCTTTCTAGCTTTAAGGCGTTCCAACGTTTTTTCTACTATGAAATACCATCAATCGATTTTAATACTAGCAGGCGCTCTTGGTTGAGCGAATTTCACACAATATGAATTGATTCTATGATTTGAGACTATTTCTCGAAGTAAACTGCAACGTCGTTAGAGCTTTCATGCCAGGGATTTCGCCCTCTGGATTCCGCAAGGACCCATGATCCCGTGTGTGAAAACCTTCTCTCAGCGTTCGTGGTGCACATTTGTATGCACGGGGCATTTCCATCAGAAAATATTCCATGATTATCCGGATGTAGAATAAACACAAATATCTTTTGAACCGCCCTTGTTCGATGTGGTCGATTTTCCCTTGCACCCTAAAGAGTGAGTCGCTTTATCTTCTGCCGTTTCGTCTCCAGTGGGATGATATCAAAGGGTCCCCAGTCAGAACCTATTCCCCCCAAAACCCCGGTCAGTTCCTGGGGTAAAGTAAACAGAAAAAACATCGGAAGACAAACCCCATAGAATGGTGTAAGTTCGTTCATCTGTATTATATGGAAAGTATAAAATTTTTGTACTTAATTGACAATGCTGCTTTAAAGATTAAGGACAAAATGGATACAATTAAAAGTCACCAAAACACTTTTCTTTCTTGTGCGAGCTTCAAGCATACCTACTTGAACCATTATTTCGGGACAGGGGACTTTTTTCCCTCAAGACCATCTCGCTTGTCATTTTTGTATCCTTCTGGACAGAGGTTTCTCAGACACCGACTGAATAACGAATAAGCGTAACAGCCTCATAACCTGCTGCCACATAGGCAAAATTTTGGTGGACCTGCCTGCGTATCAGTCTGTGATTTCTAATGTGTTCAAGATCAAGTAATTCATAGAGTCAGGTGATAACAAGTAAACCACCGTTTTGCATGATTTTGTGACTGTTTTTCATTCCTTTAGAACAGTCGGGGATCTCGGGCAGATGCTGTATGTTTTAATTCTCCCAGTGCACAATCTGGGGTAAAAGTTCAAAACGTTTCTAACGAGCTCTACTCTTCAGTTGTGATGGTTTTCTTGTAAGATTTGCAGTGGAAAACCTTTTATTTGGCTGGTCTTTTGGTACAATCCATTCCTTACATGGCCTCGCATAACTTTACCTGAGTTTCCTTTCCACCGAATCATAATTTGTGGCGCCCTCCATACAATAAGTCTTGGCTATCATACAAGCATAAAAGATCAGCTAAGCCAGAAAGTAGGTGAGGACGATGGCTTAATGTAGCAAAATGGGTGCTAGTGAACCACCCTCTAATGGGAGGATGTCATCCCTATTATAAATGGCCTTATGCCAGATGGACTTGAAGTTGCAAATTACGTGTGTAAATAAGAGGTGTGTATCCGAGCTCATATCCAAAAACAGGTAAGTATGTTGATTTTAATGTCGAGCGCCTGGGCATTACTTACGAAAAAGCTGGTTACAAAAGTAGGACGGTGACATGAATGGGAGATAAAAACATCTTAGTGAGGATGTGGAAATGTATACGTGCTCATTTTAGTGTGCACTGAAAAAAATAGTTTGCACTGTACTCTTCACCCTCTTTTCACTATCTCGTTTAAAGCGAAAATAAACTCTTGCTTTCTTAGAAGCTATCTATATGATAAAGGAACAAATTGTAAACAAATAGTGGCAAGCTGTCTCTTTTTTATCTTGTTCCGATGTAAAGAAATACACATGTGACCTTTTTAAAGTTAAAGATATCCCTAAATATTGTAGGGGAGTAGTTGTTTATAAATATATCCATAACTTATTACCAAATATATTAGCACAGAACTGCAATGACGGACTATGTCTTTAGACGAATCCGGACAGATTGTGATGGTCTGATTTTAGTCGGCCATTGCTTGTCTCTGTATATGGTTCAAATACCGATAATTTCCCCTTTTTTCATACTCTCTTTGACCATCTTGAAAGGTTTCAGTTTGACAAAATTGTATGTGGGGGGAGACCTAGTTAATTTTTTGTTTTTATCTAGCTGTAGACAAACATGGAGGTATTCAAAAGACCAATTTTAAGGCAAGTGACACCTGTATCTCATACTTAGATAAATTCAGTCTTGATGATGTTTGGAGGACGACGAACTCTCTGTCGCCTAGCTTTACGTGGGCCTCTAATATTGATAATATCCGTAACAGACTAGATTTTTTCTTATTTCAAGGAAATTAGTTAACAAGGTCACTGATTTTTGCTTCCGACCCCCCCCCCCCTTCCTTCAATCAGATAACCACGTTGTTATACTGCTATGCGACATCTCGACAGAATCTAGAGGTCCGGGCAATTGGAAATTTAATAATTTGTTACTTTTAGACTCCACTTACATAGATTTAGTAAATTCTGTAATTACTACGTATTCGGAAGATCCATACGATTCGAACCGGGACCGGGCGAGCTTCTGGGAGGGACTAAAATACAAGATTCGAAACAACACCATTTGTTTCAACAAATGAATGGCAAAAATTTTTCGCATGTACGAAAGTAATTTAGTTAAGAAAATTGTTAAGTTAGAATCTGATTCTATTACGGAGAAAAGCGTGCTTAATGAGCTAAAAGATATTTGAAATAATCTCCATCTGTTGTATAAAGAAAGACTTGTATTGATCAGATCTAGGGCAAGATGAGTGGAAGAAGGGAAGCAAAATTCAAAATATTTTGTGTATCTTAAAGGCATATTTTCATCATCCCAAACAGTTCCAATTCTCCCAACCTACTTACTTCATAGCCCCTCCCACATTTATCTAAAACTCATCTTTATCCAGACACAATCCTAGTTTATTGCTTCATGGCTTGTCCCAGTGGCCACACAAGTCCATAATGTGTAATCAAGACACTCTCAGTGCCCATGTTGTGTAATTTAGCTATGATGCATTGTTTGAATGTGATGCCAATCAAAGAGCTGTACCAATTGAGAGTTTTGATATATGCATACTGAAACTGTAGTTTAGGGTGACGAATGACTGCCTTTAAAAAAAAAAAAGAAATAAACAAAATAAAACAATTTATAGATTTTAAAGGGAAAACAAGGTACATCCATTCAGTGGCGTAGCCACGGGAGGGGGAGGGGTTGGGGTTGGTGGTTAGATCCCCCTCCTCATGACCCAACCTTGCAATGCAAAACACACCTAAAATAGCTGGTTTTCTCTGTATCCCTGAACCTTTCCCTAATGCCGTGCCGCAAACCCCCATGACACCACCCCCCCCCCATCCATGACACAATCCTGGCTACGCATATACATTCCTTACATGTAGTCATATTCGACTTTTATTCAAAGCTTTGCTCATCTCATTAAAGTAACCCGGATGTTTGCATTTCTTTCCTCCCTGAATTTCAAATTGTCGACTGCATGCAATGTATGCAAGGAACCTTTGGGTCTTAATGAATTTCGTTCTGCACTTTTTACTACGCCTAATGGCAAATCGTCTGGAAGTGATTTCTTCTCTACAGACTTCTATAAAATGGCCTCGTATTGGTTCGTTTGTTTTGAAATCATTAAATTATGCCTTTGAGCAGCAAATTCTCTCTTGTGAACAGAGAAGGGGCATGCTAAATTTAATTCCGAAACCTGAGAAGGACCCTCATGAGGTGAAAAATTACAGACCCATAACACTTTTAAATACAAATTATAAGATCGCCTCAAAAGCCATCGCTTCTGGACTCGAAAAGATTCTCCCCTCACTAATAGGAAACACCCAGACAGGTTTTTGAGTAACAGATTTATTGGAAAGAATGTACCATTTGAGTCGTAGACATTATCGGGTTTTCAAATCTTTACAGTCTTCCTGGTTTTTTGTTTTTTTCTTGATTTTGAAAAAGCATTTGATACTTTAGAACGGAATTTAGTTCATGCCTACACTCGATTACTTAAAGTTTGGTGGTAACTTCAAGACGTGGGTACGAACCTTTTATAATAAAACAAACTCATGTATATTTAATAATGTTCTATCCGGACTGGGTATTTTCCAATAAAAAGAGGCGTTCGTCAAGGATGTCCTATAAGCCCTTATCTCTTTATTCTCTGTACTGAAATCTTAACTAAGATTACACTAAATAATGTCCTGATTCAAGGTATCACAATTTTTGGCAAAGAAATTAAATTACTGAAGTATGCAAACGACAAAGTCCTTTTTGAAAACGGTAGCCAAAGAACACCAGGGCAGGGACGTCGATTTGGTTTTCAAAGTGAGGGGGACACCTGGTCTAAATTTTTCCCCTGTCCTGGTAAGGTATGAACAGCGGCGTAGCTAAACATTTTTTCGAGAAGGGGGGAGGAGTGTGCAAGCATCCAGATTTTACGATTTTTTTGTGTGTGAACACCGCTGTACTGGCGCAGTAATTAGCGAGGCGAGAAGCGCGCTGAAATTTTTGCCATTTTTCAAATACTTGAAAATGTAGAGCTTGGATTCTGGGTTTCCTGTAAAGAAAATTTGAAAGGTTGGGGGATTACTGAAGAATTTGCATTTCCTCTTGGAGATTGAACGGAGACCAAAGATCGTTATTTCTACATAATGTTATCCAACCCCTACGAAATGAGGCTCTCTGACGAAATTTTTTAGGTCAAGAGCTTATACTGGAGAAAATTTTGAATTTGTGAATTAGAAAATTCATGAAAATAGCACGATAGTTACTGGTGTCACTTGATGATGTGATGTCACATGTAGCAAATTTCCATTTTCTCACTTACAAATTCCAGAGCACGGAAAATTTTACTCAAGGTATGATGGAGCACTTCTGCTTAAGAATCGCAATTTGTGGGGCGCGAAGAGCGGGAAAAATATTGCTTCTTTGAGACAAATAATGACGAATGTGGGGCTTTAAATTCAGAGATTTCGGAATTTTATGAGTTGTCAATACCAAACAGTAAGATGGTTTCACAAATAGCAAATTTCTGAATTCTTTATTTTTGAGAACCGCCTGCCCCCTGTAGCTACGCCACAGAGTGTCTAAGAGAAGGGGCCCAGATGCAAAACGGTGCTAAATGTTTCAATATTTTGAGTTACTAGGAAACTCCAAAGTTTGATCATGATAAAAAAAAACGATCTTGAGAGTGTGGGTACTAATTACTTCAACGGACTATGCGGTCAATTTAAATACCGGGGTACTCTATAAGTAATTAAAATCACAACGAAAATTGTTATAGTTTGCGAAAGATTTGTGCAAAAGTTCTAATAGTAAGGAAGCATTTGTAATGGAAAGAAGGTAACACAAATCCATGACTTGATCAAAAGCGCACTTCAATCTACTACGGGAAAGTCACAGATCGAGGGATACCCACTGGCACCGTGCCACTGAGACACCGTTGCATAGGCCTACCGGCGTAAGATTGTTGAAACAAAAAACATTTATATATATTTTTTGAACGACACCTCATCATACACTATCTGAAGACAGAGGATGGAGGTGAACCTCTAATTCCAGATTGAATTCTCTTATCCAGCAAACGTCAGTGTGATTTTACTTCTCTGATAATGGTCTAAATACGAAATGATCGAATCGCCATACACATGAATGATGTGAGCGTGTCGAAATTTTGCATAAGAAATCATACATTTTTCTAAAAAAGTTGCAAGCAGATTGTGCACCGAGACATTTTCAGTTTCCTTAAAATGTGTTTGCCAATTTCAGCCTGCCAGGCTGGTCATTCACTAAAGACCACAGAATCCATTAAACGTAGTAGGGGACGATTCGTCTTCTTCATTTTCTAAATATTGTGCTCTTTCATAACCACACCTGCTGCCCTATGCAATAGAAAAACCGGCATAATCATAGAGACCGATGAATAATGTATGCTTGATATGCAAGTGAAAAAAGAACTTCAAAGAAACTTCAAGAGCGCGAAGCGCACGAAAATTTTGGGGATTTGCAAAGTAAACATGTGGAATTTTTGCAACAGAAGCTAGACGACACCTTTCATAACCTACATGTATAGTCTTTTGGTAGTACCTAATTTTTAAGTTTCGCGTCACAAAAAGTGTTGGGGAACTTTTACGTTAGTGTCCCCCCAATCAAAAAGTGGGGGACATGTCCCCCTGTCCCTCTAAATCGACGTCCCTGCACCAAGGTCATCCATACAGCTTCTTGACGATTTTCGTCAAGTCTCTGGACTAAAAGTAAACCTTCAGAAATCTCATCTCTTCCATTAGGTCCCTTTGTTACAGAACACCCATCTTGATCCTTTCAAATTTCGTGGAAATACTTTTTCTCGTAATGGTAATGACTTGTATCGACTAAACTATGTTACGAAATTATGTCGCCGTAAAACCATTTTGAATATAAAGTCGTCTAAAGACTTAACCCCATTTGACAAAAATATCATAGTAAAATCTTTTGCCCTACACAACTAGTTTATTTATTTCAAGTTTTTTTTCTGATCCACCGGACTCTTTCATAAATGATGTCCAAAATACCATCTTTGATTTGCTATGGTCGAAAAACCCTGACAAGATCAGAAGAAAGACAAGAATACATAGGCGTAATTTTCTATGAGGAGGAAAAAGCATTTTTTGCCCGAATAATGTCACCGTTTATGTCTTAGTGTCACCGTTTTTGTCCATGTTTTGCCCGAATTGGGAGGGCGAGTGCCCCCTGCACACCGCCTCGTACGCCTATGCATGTATAACAGTTACAGTAATGGGGGACTAAATATTACTCATGAAAAGAGTTTCATTTATGCTTTAAAAATATCCTGAATGAAAAGATATCTTGATGGAAGTAATGCTATTTGGAAATTATTTTTCATCACTCCTTAAACCCGTTGGGTAAATGTCTTATCTTCCAATGTAATTTTACAGCTAAGTATATTTCTTCATTTAGTGATGTTTTTATTAGACAGGTATGTAATGCTTGGATTTTTTGCATTTTCATTCACCTGTAAATAATTATACGGTGATCAAGTTCGGGAACAATCACTTTGCTGATGGTAAAATTTTACATGGTAAAAAATTCATAGTTCTGGTGTTTTATATTTCATTTCATTTCATTTATTTGTTTTTTTCACTACAATGTACAATATTACATAATATAACAGTTACATAGTAACAATATAGAATAGACAGAGTAGTGAAAGGAAGTGATCTACAAAACCCATGGGGGCTTAACATTAAAGGCAGAACACTCCCTTGAAAGAAAAAGTGTAAAGTACAAAAACAAAACAACTTAAGATACTTAGTCGCAAACAAAAGAGTGCCGAATAAGGGAACAATGTCAAGGACAAGGACATATCGGTAACCAGGTTTTGTTTTCATATGTCGATCTCTGTAACAAATTTAATATAACACGCTACTCTTTTACTATATTTTCGGACTGTTCTGTGCAAGTTGGCCTCAATCCCAATGGAAAGAAAATCCCTTCAACAATGAAAATCCTGATGCTATGTTTAGTGTTAACCCTTAGTCATCCACGTGTCACGTACTTTTCCTATTGTGAGTTCATTGATAAAATCGTTTTGTCTCCAAGATGTATTGTTCATTGGAATGCTACGTTTAACTTCACAGAGAATGACTGGCATAAAATTTTCACAACCCCCCCCCCCTCCCCAATACACACACCGCGCTTCTCTTTCTGATAGCAAGATTATTTATTTACATTTCGCTTTTATGCACAGAATTCGTGCTACTAACAAACTGCTGTTTGCTATGAATCAGATTGAATCTCCTAACTGGACATTTTGAAAAACTGAAATAGAAACTTTTCATTATTTACTTCGGAACTGTCCGTTCGGTTTTCTTCTTCATAATGTTAGACATGCACTGAACAACATCTCTTTGGCAGGCAATTTATTTTAAGTAAATCCGACTTTTTCTTTTGTTGTAAGCTCCTCCTGCAGCATCCGTACAATTTTGTGTTTTTGTATTGTATAAATATTTTATTTATTGCTGTAAACTTAACTCCGTTATTCTCGATGTAAAGAGTTTCTAAGTTTCTACCATGAACTCTTATTTATAATTAAAGTTGAAAACTGTACCGTTATATGTTCTAAACCCATCCACCATCTGTTCTTCCAAAAGAGTGAAGAGATATCA
Organism: Holothuria scabra; assembly: GCA_037179385.1. NCBI lineage: Eukaryota > Metazoa > Echinodermata > Holothuroidea > Aspidochirotida > Holothuriidae > Holothuria > Holothuria scabra. Next base: position 48,796,182 of record CM074181.1, read on the forward strand.
AGAACTGGTTAATTACCCTTTCATTCCGATACAACACTCCCTAGATCTTTCTTTATGATTTTTTTTCGTAGTATCCTGCATTATTTAAAAAGATATTATTTTGATCAATTACTGGTGTTATCTCTTATACCGTATGATTTATGCTGCATAAAGAATGTCTTTGTGTAAGGCAACCCTTCAGTTACGAGCTCTTTGTTAGGTCACGTTCTTGCTTTTTCGTTGGTATTCCTTACTTACTAGTATAATATAGATTAGACTTAATATAGCGCACGATGTGACATAGTCATTCACGTGCACTTTACAAGTAATAAATGAGAGATAATACAATGGATAATAGCAATGAAATATAACGAGGATGTATTTTTAAAAGAGACATGAACGAAAATAAAGATGGGTCGAAGAAAAGATATAGTGTTAGTTCAAGCTGTATTCATGTAAATGTGTATATTTTATGTTAACTATGTCCTAAGGAATGACAACGTTTGAAGACGGACGATTGTAAAGGCTTATAATATTTGAACATCGATTCACGAAATGAACGGAAATTCTGTTGAGTTAAAGGATACTTATTACGGTACGAAATGAAAGTCTGTTACGCGATGTAGCCTTATAACTGTATAACTAAAGGAATGGTGGACCCACCGTGCCTTCAAATGTTGTGCCAAATGCCCACCAAACTTTTTCAATCACCTGATTACTGAGTAGGACTGTTTAGGGGTCACGAGGACCATTATGGGCAATTTGTGATAAAATCACAGGCGTATAGCCTTGCATTTTTCTCATTTTGGGTAAATTTTCAGAAGCCTTCTGTTCGCTAATTTATGGATGCTTTTTGATGAATTAAAGGATACGGATTATGGGTTGACAGTCTGTTATGCGATAAAGTGTTATAACTGAGGAAACAGTGGACCCACGCTTGTCTACAAAATGTCATGTGTTGGCAAGAGTTCACAAAACTGTTTCTGTGACTGAGGTAGACATATGGAGAACCAGTCTGGTCAGTTTCATATCAAAATCGAAGAGTTTAAAATAATCGAAAATGAGCGATTCTATTGTAATCACAAGTTTCATTTTGTTTTGAATATCACTCATTCATATCAATAGTTCCCGAAAAACTGTGAAGCCGAATTTTTGGGGCAATGCGCAACGTTTAACAAGAGATTTCCTAACTGGCTAACGATAACCCCAATCCCTAACCCTAATCCCAACCCGAACAAAGAATACAATCGATACAATACAATGGCAACAACCGATCAAGAAATACCTTGTTAAACAGTTAAAGAGCGAGCATCCACCCCGGTTTGCCAAGTCGACAGTTACTCAGGAAGGTAAATAAATCTTGTTTCTCCGTACCCCCTTATTTCTTTTCCCTTTTCTTAATGACTTTTACGAAGTCTAAAAGTGATTAGAATGTATGCACAGGATGAAAACCGAATCGCCGAAGTGAAGCGAAACACGGGTATGTGCGGGCACCTATATGATGTTACAAGGAAAGTATATTGCGTTAATATTCACACGTAATTGTTGTATCTGTTTCATTCCGTATTAAGTATACTCAGAACAAAGCAAACAGAGCAATTGTGCATAAATTTATTCCAAGTCATGAACTGTTTTACGCTCTTCACATAATACAAGTCTAAATGGTCGGGACTTAATATTTGTGATCAGGTTAAGAGCGACTTTTCTGGGTAATATTGCGCACTACTTTCCTTGACCCAAGTGTACCTGAAGTCTACGTGCAAAATACATGTTACAGAGGTTACCCTGAAACACGAATTGCATAATACATGGTCATGTCAAATGTTCGTACACGGTCATGGAACCGTGGTATTGGAGTACAGTTGCCAACCGGTACATCATATATACAAAGTAAATTTTAGGTACACTTGAATATAAGTTTTAGGACGATATGGGCCGGATCCGGGCAAACATGATCAGGGAGGTGTTAAGAGCTAACACCCCCTGATATATGAGCTCGACATGTGTCGGTTGTGATGAGCCGGATCAGGACGACATGAGCCGAAAACATTCAATGGCTTTTGCCTCCCTCCGGTCCCTTCCCCTGGCTCCCACCTGTCTCGTGAAACAGTGGCGGAGCTGCCATATGGTCAGGGGGGCGGTCGCCCGCCCCCCTGACGGACCAAAATCGTCTGTCGGCTCCCTTTTGGGGGTTTCAACATACTTTACTCTTTCACCATTTTTGGCAAAAGACAAAATTTAATAGCGTTGTTTTAAGGCCCAGATAACAAAATGCTCAAACAGCCACCAATAAATGTACTAGCTGCACTTCATTCTGATGAAAAAGGTCATCTTCTGTAATATAGGGATAGGTTTTGCCCCAATCGTATCTTCATGCTTTATACGCACTAATGAATGTTGTCGCTGTACTAAGTTCATTGCTTCCACACCAAGTGTGATTATAAGCTTACAAAATACACAGACTGACATTAAATTAACCCCCCCCCCCCCGGCCAGTAAAAGATGTTCCAACGGGCGCAGCAATAATTGTAGCGCAAATAGCCCTCTTGTTGTCGGGGATAATTTTCAACATAGACAATAAAAAGACGTTTTTCAAAATCATTTGAAGAGAACATTCAGGTTAAAATAAAATAGAACTGTCATCATAGTGGTAATGATTTAAGAGTTGTAATGAGTAGTTTTCATTTTGCTTTCCTTCAAGTCACCATTATCACAATAAATGGCTATTTCTGATACTGCACTATAATTCTATGAAAATGCTTATTTCTGTACTTCCGTGGTCTAAAATGCCAGAACATTGCATCAAAAAAGCTTAAGTTAAGACTACTTTTATTTATTATGAATTCGGTATCTAGAAAGCCTAGCAGACCTCTTGTCTTGGCTATTTCTTTTAATGTACTTAATGTCTATTTCAGAGTGGTCGCATGACGTAAATTACCTCATTTAATGTTTCCTCGTGTACTTATCTTGATTTCCAGGTGCCAAAAATGTATACCTAACGGTGATTTCTTTCCATAACTTTTTCCCTCTGTACGATTGCTTGCTATTTAGCTCTAGCAGGTTTAATCTTTACCTTCAAAACGTAGCCCATTATTACATTAAAATCTTAAATCGAGACCTGACAATAACACACAAAATATAATAACTGCCTTCATACTAGAATGTGGAAGAGAAGGATAGACACATGCGCGTCCGCAGGTAGGGGCAAGGGGGAACTTTCCCTCCCCTGGAAAATAAATAAAAAAAAACTGGAAAAACGAAGAAAACATAAAGAAAAAGACGAAAAAAATAACATCAATATTTCTTAACAGTTCACTCAGTGTTTCCCTATTTATATGCGGTAAATAGGCTTTAAAAATGTCATTTCCAGCGATCTGAGCGGCATTTTGGGCCAAAATTTTCTTGCGCTCCGCGCCAACTCATGGTGGCGCGGAGCTTTCCCCCTACAAGACTTTAGTCCCCCTCCCCCCGAATTTTCTTCAGCGGAGGCCCATGGATAGAAATTTTAACATGTTTTAATAGAAAAACTTGCTGAGGAGAAATGTTAAAGTAGTCTTCTACCAGGTGAAAATCAAAATAATGGAAAATATGAAAAGCCGTGGCTTCGATCGTGCGGAGGCTCAGGGTATTTACTCCTTCGAAGCGCCCCTGCAGACCATTTTCGCCCCCTCTGACCGAAACCCCTAGCTCCGCCTCTGTCGTGAAGGACCAACTCATTTTGGTTTAACCCTCACTACCTTCCTCTATAGCTCTCTCTTGGTTAAAACCCCTACTCGTCACATTGAAACCCAGTTTTGAAAGTCGCCCCCAACCCCGATGGGATCATATTTTGGGCCCCAATTTGCCTATCATCTGTGAATTAATTCTCTGACCCCTTAGTAGTTCCACTTCCAGATGGCAACAGGGTGGTAGCTCCAGAATAACTAAGGCGAACCGGAAATGTGGGAGGATATGGCCCAAGTGTTAAGGGTCCAAAGAAAGTGGGGAATGTATTCTCTGTGGAAGTATCCAGGACATTGGGAAGCAGTGTGAATATACGGGTAAAGTATGGGCATGGAGTCGGATTTAAGTGGGAGTGGGGGATCCAAGAGATGTCCATGGAAAGTACACGGGAAGAGTCTAAGCCTAAGGCTGTTGGGAATGAGAATGGTAGGGTACAGAGGTATGGGGATTGTGCATGAGGGTCGAGTGTATATGGGCGGATAAACCACAGGATACTGGGATCTATACAAGGGAATATGGGAGGGTAGGTGTTCGCTTGTGAGGTTCAAGGGACTGTACGTGGGGTGGTCCAGGGAAAGTGGGAGAATACAGATGGGTGCAGTGTGTATGGACGAAGTGGGCCAAAGAAGGTGGAATCTGAGGGGAGTGAATGTGGGGTCTTTAGTGGGGAGGGTAAAGGTCAAGAGGAAATGCTGCAGGTAGGCCCATATGTGGTGGGGATCGGGATGGGATGGTGCAGAAGGGTCGAGTTCTTGGGCGTGCAGTTTCCGGTGGAGAGGGTGATGGAGGGTGGGAATTATCGCAGTTGAGTCGTTGGCATGTTTCAAAATGGTGTGTTTCGGTGATAGCAAACCATCAAATACATATTTTTTTCTCGTTTATTCAAGCTTTATCTCATTATTATTGATGGGTACAACATTGGACAAAAGTTTTTATAAAAATATATTAAAATTTATTTGTAGTATATTTCAACGGTTGACAAACTGATAAAATGTATCCGAAGTTAACCAAACCAAATAATGTTCTTGAATTGCCAACTTATAAATCTTCACATTCCTATTAAAACACATATTCCTACTTGCATTCCCCCTGTGGGCCGGGGGTTGTAGAATATGCCGACGGTATTCCCTGCCTGACCTAAGAGGCGACTAAACAGGAGGATTTGAACAGTACTTGAACAGTATGACACTATATAACACATTCGTGTTGGTGCGTCGTTTAATCTTATCTAACTAACTAAACTATTAAAACACAGAGCCGTTGACACTTGAATTCGACTCGAGATTACTAAACCATCACTTGTATTTTTCTATAGGCCTAATAAAAAATAATACAGAACAAAACAAAAAAACAGATTTTTATTAAAAAATTCATGATTGGGAGAATGCTTCCAACATAATACGTCAATTCCTGCCCAGGCCCCGCGCTTTACGCCAAAACTACAGATCCAAATAAAAGGTAAAACCTTACACCACTGTGTGCCCAGTCACTAAGTTGTAACTAGACGTGTGTTATTATGGACATCACAGATCCAGTTTAGCTAGACCTAATTTACACACAACACAATACTTCACATAACGAAAACTCTAAAAACGCAACACATGCATTGCGCCCTCACACACATGGACGTCGATTTGCGGGGGTGGGGGGGGGCAGGGGGGCAGGGGGTACATGTCCCCACTTTTTTGAGTGGAGGGACACTAACGCAAAAGCCCCCCCCCCCACACACACACTTTTTGTGAACTGAAACTTAAAACCCAGGTACTACCAAAAAGACTGTACACGTATGTTACGAAAGGTGTCTTCAACCGATTACGATCGATTTTCAGTATCAATAATTTTAAATGTTTAGCTTGCAAATCCCCAAAATTTTCGCGCGCTCCGCGCGCTTCCAGTCTCATTGATGTTCTTTTTCAGTTGCATATCAAACATACTAACATTATTCATCGGTCTCCATTATTATGTCGTTTGTTCGTGTGCATAGGCCAGCAGGTGTGAGCACAATATTTAGGAAGAGGAATCGTCCCCTACTAATGAAATCTGTAGTCTTTAGTGAATGACCAGCCTGGCATGTTGAAATCAGCAAACACATTTTAAGGAAACTGCAAATGTATCAGTGTTCATATCTGCATGCAATTTTTCAGAAAAATAAATGATTTCAAATGTAAAATTTCGAAAAGCACACATAAGACATTAGTGTAACTGTTCGACTACTTCGTGTTTAGACCATTGACAGAGAAGTAAAATCACACTGACGTTTGGTAGATTGTTAGATAAGAGACTTTAATCTGGAATTACTTAGAGGTACACCTCCATCCTCTGTCTGCAGATAGTGTATGATGTGTATGATGAGGTGTCGTTCGAAAGGACATATTTATTTAGATCAACAATTTTATACCGGTAAGCCTATGCAATGGTGTTTCAGTAGCACCGGTGGGTACCAATCCCCCCCCCCCCCGATCTGTGCATGTTTATTTTACCATTTTCATTACGAATTGTACCCAACTATTAGAACTTTTGCATAAATCCTTCGCAAACTATCACAGTTTTTGTTGTGATTCTTATTACTTGTAGAGTACATACGGGATTTAAATCCACATTGACCGTAGTCCGTTGAAGTAATTACCCACACTTTAAAGAACAAATGTTTTAAAAACTTTGTAGTTTTCCTAGTTACTCAAAATATTGAAACATTTAGCACCGTTTTACAGCCCAGTCTAGGCCTGTAGCTACAAGGACATGAAGCTCTGAAAAGTGAAGAATTCTTAAACCTGCCATTTGTGAAACCAGTCTACTGTGTGGTTTTGACAACTCATCATACTCCGAATTATCTCTAAGAAAAGCTCCATTTTCGTCATTTATCGTTTCGAAGGAGCAAAATTTTCCGCAAATTGCAATTCCTAAGCAAAAGTGCTCGCTTGTACCTTCGGTTTGGTTAATTTTTTCGCTTTCTTAAGTGAAAAAATAGGAAATTTGCTATATGCGACATCAGATCTTCAAATGAAACCCGTAACTACAGTGCTATTTTCATAAATTTGCTTTCATAAAATTCCAAATTTTCTCCAATATAAGCCTTAATTTAAAAAAAATCGTCAGCGAGCCTCATTTTGTCAGTTTGTAGGCGTTGGGTGACATTATATAGGAACAACTTGGATCTTTGGTCGCCATTAAATCCGAGGTTTGCCAATAGGAAATGCAAATTCTTCAGTAATTCCCCAACTTTTCACACTTCTTTACAGGAAACCCAGAATTCAAACTTTTTCAACGCAAGCTCCATATTTTCAAACATTTGTTTCAAAAGGCCAAAAATTTCAGCGAGCTTTGCGCGTGGGAAATTATGCCCCTAGTCTAGAAACCGTAAAATATGGATGTTTCCCCACCCCCTTCCTGCAAAATTGTCTAGCTATGTCGCTGTAGACACCTATACAGGAAAATAGAAAAAATTTACAGAAGTTCCCCCACTTTGAAAATCAAATCGACGCCTTGCTCACTGTAACACATATGCTAGGTTTATAAACGCAAATTTTCAATATGTCGATCTACGCCCCCACGAGGCTCTGCCCTTGGAAATTCAGACCTTGCGGGAATTTGGTGAAGTCCGATGAGCACTATTATTCATTAGGATTTACTTAATTAGTGTTTGTCCATCTAATGACTGCGTGAAAGTATTCTTGGAAATTTGTGGGTGCACCCATGGCCCCAGTCTGGATCCTCCACACATCCATACTCGTACCCAGTTTAAAAGACATGTCCAAAGTTGCCGTGCTTTTCGTGGGACGCATGCAGTACCCTTTACGGCAGGGGGTAGAAAAACACCTCTGTGGCAACAGTGGGAAAAATATTCGTCCCTTTGACGGTTTAATTTTCTCGATTGTATCAGGGAGTTGATTTTGTCAATGGTTCTCATTGATAAAACTTCCTCTTTCTATGTATCATCGTATTTAATTATGCATGGATTAGTTCGAGAAGAATAAATATGATGAATTACTCATCTTGATGTACTTTCATATTACACATTGAAATATTATGATTCCGTCACAGAAACAGTTGAAGCAAAAGTGTACACTTTTATATTTTGTGCAAACAGAAAACTCCTTAGGTCAATTCAATTGTCACCTGATGAAGTTTCAATCTTGGATCAAGGAGGAAGTCTGCACATAATGCCACAGTTAGGTTATCACCTGTTCGTCACCCGGTTTTCGAAACTTTTACCACGTTAACTACCTCTTTTCTTTGTAAATATTTATCAATGTGTTTGGGCCTTTTATTTGTAATTAGTGCAGCTTCCCCTTTTTTAGTCACAGCTCACCGAAAAACATGGGATGGATTCTTGGAGCAGGCACATAGCGCGCCCGGGATATTTTGAATCACCTTCAATCCAGGTGCTGGATAAATTTATGAGCAAGCCTCGGTTGAGGCGCGCGTGCGCAGGTAAATCGTACCAGCTCATTGCTCCAAAAAGTTATTTGCCCGCCTCTCACATCTGTCATTCAAAATGGTCTAAGTTCACTGCACTGTGCACGTTGTGGAGGCCACTGTACTGACACACGTACATTATATAAATAGCCTAGCTGCAGCATGCACCGCAGCTACTGCACTATAAAAATTAATCAAGACCGCCGCGGTCGGTTGCTAGTGCTCAGTCAGTCAGTCAGCTCAGTCAGTCAGTATACAGTCTAGTTAAGTTGTAACCATAGAGTAGGATCCTGCTCTATGGTTGTAACTGACAGTTGGTGGTGCCGGTGCAAATGATAGCGAACGTTGTTCCCTACAAGATGGTTTTGAAAAAAGTTTTAGTGATTTCCATTTTCCAATATCACTGTTGGAAGAAAATTTGAAATTGCCTAGAGTAATGGTTTCAAGTTTTTTTAACTGGAATCACTCCACTAACGTTTACTGATAACGGGTAAGTTTTAATTACTTACGGTATGTAGTTTGTCCATATAGGCTCTTTACAGTTGTCTACCGTATTAAAACGCAACGCATAGGCTAGGTCACTGGCCTTAATAGCCTAGGCTAGGTACCGACCGTATCGGAGGTTGAGCCAGGGTACTCTGCAGACCTGTGAGGCTGTGATTGTGAATAGGCCTAGGGTACTGGGGCTGCATATTTCAACCTGTTGCTAATTCCGACCACCTAATCAATATTTATATTAGTTGTAAATCAGGTAAAGGATAAACAAACATGAAGTTAAATACCTTTTGGAGTTATTTGTATGCAAGAATTTGGGGATTTTTTTTGAAAATAGGGCCTAGCTATTCTTAAAAGTTCATGTAAGGCAAGATGGTTAAAATCAAAGGAATGTAATTTTCTGTCATCCATTTAAAAAGAGACTGGTTGAAGAAATAATGAAATGTCAAGGCTAATATTTTATCATTGTAGCAATTTATAAACAAATTTTAGGACGGTAGTGAAATTACAGAAAATTTGGAGGGAAATTTTTAGAGGGTTGAATACTGGTGCTGCAATCTTTATCTGCTATACCCAGTATTCAACCCCCTGGTACATTTATGGAACCAAAGATGTTGTGAATGAGATCCAGTAGGATTTTCTGGTCATTTCTCAAAGAAGTTACTAATGTTTAGTTATTTAGCATAGTTCTGTAAAAAATATTCTGGGTCTTTTAGAAAATATTGTAGAATCAATAATTTTGCACTGAAGTGAGTGTAATTTGCCCCTACTGACCTAATAAAAGCAAAGAGACATACTGTAACAGCAAGGTGGAATTTCCCTCTAAATTGCATCAAAAAGTTGTTCAAGAATCAAATACTGAACAAAAGTAATGAAGGTAATTTATATTATCATCCTGTTAACATTTTATCTAAATTGTACTTTATGGAATAATTTTTTGGGGTATAATGATCGGGGGGTTGAATACTGAACCCCTAGATTGAATACTAGTGACAGGGGGTTGAATACTGGGTAGGCAAATCCAAACTTTTATGGTGAGCTATTTCTGAAAGGAAAGACTAAATCCAATATTTTTTGATGGTAACATGTTAGCCATCATAATATCATACAAAAACATTTTGAGCCATATGATTCCACTTTACCTAGGAGGAAAAATTTCAAGAAATTCCTTAAAGGGTTGAATACTGGTTCCTCTACCACAGTTCCATGCCACAGTTTCTAATTCATTTTGATCTCTTCTAATTAGCAAATATTTTGATGAATAAACCTGCTGTCTAATAGCAATAACCCAAACAAGAATTTTTACAGAATTCCATAACAATGGCTGCGGAGCTAATTTTGAAGTGCGGGGGCTAATCATCAAAGCAGCCCAGTATGTCCAATAAAATACAGGGACAATCCTCTCACCCCAAACTACACTTCTAGTATAGGGTACAGTATTAAACAGAAACTCTCAATTGGCTCAGCTTTTTGATTGACTGCTAATTCAAACAATGCAGAGTACCAAAACTTATATTACACAGCACGAACTGTTCTGATAGTGTTTTGATTATACACATTGAGCTTTCTATATTCCCCCTGAAGCAATAAAATGAGATTGTGTCTGGATGAGGGTGAATTTTAGACAATTGTGGGAGGGGCTTAATTAAGAAGGTTAATTAGGAGAATTGGTACTGTTTGGGATGAGAATTAGGGCTGTGAACGTTTAGCAAAATAACTAAACGTTTAACCTCAAAAATTTGCGATTGGTTAGCGATTAATCCCGATTACCAATATCACAAAAAAAAAATTATTTCAGTATGCAGTGACTGATACTGAGTGTAATGCAGAAATAATAAATGGTTGTAATCTTGCATTGTAAAATCAAATTATTCTGAAGCTTTGAAGGTCCAAATATGCCCAGAATGTTTCATTTAACTAAAACCAGGGATCATCAGTGGATACAAATGGAAAAAAAAAACCTCTCAAAAACAGGTTTTGCGATTAATCGCTTGTAGCTTTGTACTAAACGTTTATTCCACATGCGATCATTTAGCGATTAATTGCTACACATTCACAGCCCTAATGAGAACATTGGGCCTTTAAGGTGGCCCAGAATGCCCACAGCAAAAAAAGACGAGGGCTATAAAGTCCCCCTGTCTCCCCGGTCCCTGCATAAGAACAGGCAACCATTGTTTTAAGCCCTTTGCTTGAAGTAACACTATAAAAGCAGACTTTCAATGCCAGTTTTGGTCATTAAAACTCCAATAAAAAATGTTCCTTACATCTTCTGTTGGGGGTGGTTGTAATCACCAACAGGTAGTTTGCATATGTTTCTACTTCCGACTGCAATATGCAGTACTAATTCACAGGGCTGCAACGCCCACGTCCAGGATCGGACTCCAATCCGGACTAGGTTCCAGTTCTTCTTGGACTCAGAATTGGCCTGGAATGGAAGGTGCTGGAATCGGAATTGGCTTGGAATGGGCTGCCACTGGACTTGGACTCGAAACCAAGTCCAGCCGAGCTCCACCTAAATGAAAATTAGATACTTCCTCAACAAGTGGGGGAATGAGAGTGTTTAATACTGTATATTAAGGATCAGCAAGCTATTCAGGTTGGAATTTGGGCTTAAGGGCAGCGCTACTGCTCTGGAGGTATGTGGTTTCTTGAGGAAGGGATTTTATTGTACAGTAATAACTTGAAGTTTTCCTAGGTGTGGCCTCTTGAGTACCCTAACTGGGGAATTGTGGTCTGGTCTTTTAACCCAAAGAGAGTCTGATAAAAGTGCAGTATATCCAGTCATCTAAGGAAGCATGCAGTGCCCACAATGATTTGTATGTGTTGGGGGCCGGGGGACAGTAAATTAAGCAATGCACCTGAAACCCAAACTTTACTTGGGAGGGGCATGCATTATGTTTAGAGTTTAAGCATGCCAAGTTTATACTGTGTGGCTTGATAGAGGCATGCTTTGGCTTTAATTATGATCAGAGATTATTTTCAGGAACCTAAACCAGTGACTACGTATGGTAAAGTGAAAAAGCTTGTAGGCAGGCCCAAGCTGTCTCTGTTCATATTTTGGACCTAGCTGATCATGCTTTATGCAGCAGCTGCCACAACCTTCTGCCATCTAGCTGGTTGTATGGACGTATCCATCGGGTACTAGTAAAGCCTACAAAACCAACTTGACTATGCTCATGCAAAGCCAGCCGCCATTTAATTGTCTCCATTACATTGCAGTGACCTTAGTATTACAACACACAACAATAGGCTACTGAATGTAAACTGTTTGAGTATATTTATATAATATTGATTGCATCAAAACACTTTTAGTATACATACAGACTACTTTTGAAACTTTTTTGAAAAGAAGACCACCAAGTACTGCATTATTTTTTAATCATGTATCATTCTGTGTCAATGAATATTGGTTTAAAAAGGATGAAATTTTCTTGTAAAACAAACACAGTACTTCTGTTAAAGGCCTGTCGCCCATTAGGATGCCCTGATATGCCAATCACCCCAATTAAGCTCATTAAAGTGGAAAATTTTATGACCAACTGCAAAAGTGTTCCCATCTGATTCCCTGGGTGAAATCTGATTGCCTTGTCAGATAAGGTGACAGGAAGTTGCATCATATGAAATTATGTGCACAGGTCAGGTTTGTTTACACAAATTTGTGTGGATGGGGAGCTGTGCTGCATCATTGATCTTGAGTCACCTGGGTCTCCTGTTGTGTTCCCACTTGACTGCGTGGGGTCTGATCCTCTCTGAAGGGGCTATCAAGATATTGGGATCTTATCCAGGGAACCATCGCCTGCTCTTTACTCAAGTGGCAACACACTCAAAATACTAAGTGGTTAGTAATGCTTCATTTGGTAACTGATTTAGCCACTGAATTTAATTCTAGCCACATTGCACAAGGAAATTATACAAATCGATCCCTACAAAATTTCGAAGGTGGATGTCCAGTATCTTTGTCTTAAAAGGTCAACTGCAAAAATATGTCACAGGGCAGGCACTGCTGGATTTGGAAATCAAGGTCAAAGTATAAATAATCAGCATTCAAGGGGCAAAATTTTCTAATTGGTTTGTGTTTCAATGTACCTCATTCCTGAGTCTTCAGCTCTTTACATGTGATGGAAATTTTAAAATCATAGCAAATGAGAAGGAGATGCAGGGATAACTGAATTAACTGTACTGTACATGATTTTAGGTCCTCCATGTCATTGTACTCTGCAGTGTAGTAGTGGTAAAAGCCCCTAAAGAAAGCTTACCTGTGAAGTCCTTGGCTGATTTACTATAGCTGGATAAAATATGTTCAGGGAGCTGCACTCAGTATTTGGAATGAGAAAGTTCAAAGTTCAAACAGTAAATCGCTAAAACAATACACTGTGGTTGGTATACTACACTATGTTTGCTCTTGAAAGCTTCGCACTAATTTCGCTAACTCTCCTCTCTGACACTGCTGTACACTATAGCACTAAAAACCCCACCTAGCATCCTGAAGGGAGAGGAAGAGAAACACAAAAGTCAACACTAACAAATCTCCCCCTTTTTCTGGAAACAACTTAATTTCTGGTAGGATACTGATGGGAAACGCAATAGTTTTGTAAGCTCCCCACTTGTAGGATGTCCATTAGTTCCTTACAAGTAGAACAATATTTGAACACTTATGAATTATTGTTTGTACTTTTAAGTTAAAGGGAAAATGCAGTCATCCCAACTTGACCCAGTTTAGTAGAGTGACCTCTTTCATGATTTGCATAATTTGAGTCATGTGACAATTTTTTTTGTCTTCAGATGTGAAATTTACTAGTAGTAACATCTTAGGCCTAAGTCCTAATGAAAGATACTTTGAGGAGAAATAAGAAGAAAGTTGCGAGATTTAGCTGTTGTTTCAAAATAACTAATTAAGTCTAGGGAAACTGCTCTTGTCCTTTAACTACAACTGCAGTGGGTATCTGATATCTCTTTTTCAAAAAGGACCCTTGGGCTGTAAAGTTCTATCACATGTTTGTTCATGAGAGTGCTACTGTACTTCAGTGCATAGAACAACTGGTATTGAACAAGCTTATCGAGCTCAGTCTAAGTATGTGTTTTCTTTGCAATATAAATTTGATTGCCAGGGATCAAGTATCAACAGCTTTTGGTGTGGTGAACTTCACTCACTTGTTTGGCAGTGGGAGCCAAGCTTTCTGACTTCAGGGAGGGAGTAGCAAAACAAAGTTCTGGCAGGGGTAGGCCTGTGTGATAGGTTTCCAAAAATACCATGAACACAAAAATTCTCCTGCATGGTGCATAGAAATATTCCATCTACTTGCAAAAATTTGGGGATAAGTTTTTACATTATTTGAACACAACATGCTGTACAACGAGGTTTTTTGTTTAAAAAATTAACGATTTGTCAGTCCAGATACAAATCAAACAGGTCATTGGGAGAGCAGTTGTCATCAGAATGGGAAGCTGTAATGATTGCAAGCCCTCCTCTACGGAGGGTTATGGCACCCCCTGCCCCCACTGGTGCCAACCCAGGTTTATTGTTCATAAAACCATTGGAGTTCCATGTTTGTTTCCCATCATTTATGGCAATTGCACTGTGAGTCCCTTCTGTAGCTGAGAAACACTCCTGTGCATTCCTTATAAGCCAGTGCGGTAATTTGTTTTGGTGGCTATATGCACTTCTTGCACACTTCCTCCAAATCATTGGGATAAAATAATGTTATAATCAATCCTGCACCTGCAACACCCATCTCAAAAATTTTGTGAAATCATTCTTGCTTAATTTATCCATAACATAAGGAAAGATCTCAAGTACACATGATTTTGTGTAGTACATTGTGTCTAAATTGTCTCTTCAGTGTTAAAATTTGCATTTTAATCTGCTGTAAAGTAGCACTGAGACATCTGTTTTCTTTTGAGCTGTTTATACACTTAGTGTTGTATGCACATACTGATGAAAACAAGGGAATGCCATGTACGCTATGTGCCAAGTTTGGTTTGTGTATCGTACGCTTGTGCCCCACAATTCCATGCGGCAACAAATTACCCAACTAGCTCATTTTCCAACTATATATGTGGTGGGACCAAAGATTAGGCAAATTGCCTTCAGAGAACATTTGTTAGATCTAATTATGATGCTTTCTGACTACAGTATACTCTCAATGTCCTTATTTTGAACCAAGCTAAAAATGTCCAGCAGTAAGGTTCACAGGTTCAATTTGATAATTCCCCCATTATATTTCACTCTGTCACAGGTGGGTCATGTATAATGACTTACCTGGACTGCTCTGTGACTGCAATGCTAGATATGTACTCCCATTTTTTTGCCCCACCCACAGGTGGGTCATGCATAACAACCTACCTGACCTGTTCTAGCTGTGACTGACAATGCTGGTCAGACTGTGATGGTACATGTGTGTGATGTGGATGGATCTGCAGATCATCTGCTAATTTAGAAGTTAATTTGATTAAATGAACAGTAACTGGCAGTACCTGGTGTTTGACAGCCTTAGACAAATATTGTGGTCAGCCCAGCCACATGTCAAGAAATCAAAAAAAGATCAAATCAAATGTGTTTGGTTTTACTATTTACAGTAAGGGGTGGCCCTTTTCCTTTGGTGCATCAACAAAGGCATACCAGGCCAGTTTGATTTTTTGGAGTGGGGGACGAGCACAAAATTTTGTGCCAACATCTCTTTATTACCTAAAACAAATTTGCTCCAAATTTGTCTGAATTTCTACTGGCAATAACTTAAACTATAAGGTTGACAAGTTTTAATTTATATAGGTTTTGCTGAGGTTTCTACAAATTTTTTTTGGCAGAATGTTGAGGTTGTGCAAAATGTTTATCCTCACCTGTGTGTAAATGACATTCACCATACAGTAACAGAGAAGTGAGAGGGTCGGCCAGCAGAAGCCTTTTTTGTCTTAAAAATTTTTTTAAATCTTATGCAGGATGACCATCTGTATCAAAGCACACCACAAATAAAGTTTCTGAATTTGTCTCCCTCTCTCAACAGAAGATACAGTATTAGCAGAATGTAATCACCGCTGGAACCTTCTTTTAAATGCTGTCACTCTGTTGCTGAAAATTTTTCATCAAGATCGTCAAAATGAAAGTGAAGACGAGCAAATTAACTTTGCTGAGCAGTTTATACTCTCTTTTGTTTATGTTTTACCTTGTTTTTGCTGATGATGAAAACTGTTGTTCATTCCCAATGGATGATTGCTCTGAAATGGTAAGTCACAGAATATCATAAAATATTTTAAAGGGAAATATATTCCAGTCCTGCAAAATGCAGAGTTGGGTTTTGATAAGTGCAATAAACAGTAACCTACAACTGGAAGTGTATTTTTTACAAGAATGACCAATATACTTCAAGCAAGAATTTCAGTTTTGAACATTAAAGGGCCAATCCTCTCACCCCAAACTGCACTTGTTGTATGGAGTTAACAGAAGCTCTTATAGTTGGCTCAGCTCTTTGACTGACTGCTAACTCAAACAATGCAGAGTACTAAAGCTTATATTACACAGCATGAACTGTGCTGAGAGTGTTTCGATTGTACACATTGAGCTTTTCATACTCACCCTTAAGCAATAAACTGAGATTGTGTCTGGATGAGGATGAATTTCATACAATTATGGGAGGGGCATAGTAAGAAGGTTAGGAAAATAGGTACTGTTTGTGGTGACAGAATTGGGCCTTTAAAGCTATGAATGTGAGTTTTGAAGGCCTTGAGCGATTAAGAAGAATTATTCTCATTTCTTTTATATTCTCTGAAAATGTCAATGTAATGTGATGCAGCAGCCACATGGGGAAAGAGGGGGCATTTACGTCCTCATATTTTGTCCTTTCCCCCAGTTTCCCTCCCTGCCCCATTAGGTCAGTTGAGGAATTAGGTCAACCGAAAAAAATAACATGAATACAGCTTTTGGGCTTCATCCCCTTGACTCCCTCTGGATCATTGCACCAGTACCTCACCCACAGGAGAGGGTGCTTCTCATTCAGTACATGACAAATTTTGCCCCCAACATTTTCTTCACCTCTAACCTGTCCCCCTCCCACCAGTTTTGACAAACCTTTTGTGTAATGAAGTGCTTTGAAAAACCCTTAGCCGGACAATCCAGTGCAATTAAAAAGAACTAGTAAAAGTGCACTGCTTTTACATAGTAGCCTACAGAGCAAGCATCCCAGCAAAATCTCACAAGGTCTCTCTTTATATCATAGGAAAGACATGATATTAAATTATATTTTTGCACAATTAAATATTTTTGATCAGCTTGCCCTATGGAGAAGTGATAAAAAATGAATTTACTGCTGGCTGGGTTAACAGTTGACCCTGAAGAAGGTACAATATAGGTCTATTTATTTACCTTGCCTGGGGTTGAAATATTACACCCATATTTTGTTAAATGGAGATCTGTTTATCTTCAATGCATCAAAGAGTTTCTTACATACAGATAAAACTGTTGTTGATAAGTTGCTTAACTTTTTTAAATTAATTGTATCTTTTGAATTGGGATGATAATCACAGGTTTTGATAATTAGGTGAAATGCCACCATTTAAATGGTCAAATATCTGTGCATGTCTTCAAGTCAACAAAATGAGTAGAATACGATTAGATGTGCAAGGTCAATGAAACCATGTTGATCAACCACTTAACTTAAAGGCCTGGTTCTCTCACCTCAAACAGAACCAATTCTCCTAACCTTCATACTTAAGTCCCTCCCACAATTGTCTGAAATTTATATCCAGACACAATCAACTTCTTCAGGGTGAGTATAGTAAAGCTCAATGTGCATAAATCAAAACACTCTCAGTGCAGTTCATGTGGTGTAATATAAGCTTTGGTATTCTGCATTGTTTGAATTAGCTTTCAATCAAAGAGCTGAGCCAATTGAGAGTTTTGGTACCCAGGGTTGTCACCAGCCCAATTTGAGTGCCGGCTAAACATCGGACTCAATATTTGTACCTCACCCTACCCCCATGGAATCCACCTCATTTTTGACCGACTGAATTTTTCAGCTATAGGCTATAATGTCAATTTCATTATTTTTCAGCATAAAAGATCATTTTTGTGCCGGTCGGAAGCCTTGCATTTTAGGTGTTGTACCGGTCGGCAATGTCCAGTGCCGGTTAGTCCCGACCGGCGCCGACCAGCGTGGTGACAACCCTGTTGGTACCCCCCTACAAGAACTGCAGTTTGGGGTGGGAGGAATGGCCCTTTAATTGGAAGCTTGGAATGATCTGAATTTGTTTGTCTGTGTATAGCAACCTGCAATGAAAACTTTGGCAGTGGTCCCATTGTAATAGTCACCTACATATAGCCTATACACAACCAGTGTTCGGATAATGCAAGGTAAATCTCATGCATTGGCAAATGGTATGATAATAGTTCAGCACTTCTGAACCTCTGTCAAATTGTTCTTTTATGTCCACAGTTATAAATTATAGAAATGGTGTGCATTAGACCATTTCCCAAATAGCTTTCATTTCAAAGGAATATTGTACAGTACTAGGGAATGTTGGTGTACGTGTGTCATTTTTTGAAATAGATAAATGCCATTGATAAAAATAACATTCACCAAAGCCCTTTCCCCATATCATGCTGTTTTGATTGCGGTGAAAAAGTTGGTTTTGTAACCTTACCCTTACAAAAAAAGGTGAAGCAATTGGTTCCAAATTCGCAGGTTTTCGCAGGTTTTTTCCAGGGGTTATCACAGGTTTTTGCATGAAAACCTGTGATTTCCCTTGCCATCGACGCAGGTTGATCATTTGCTACAGGTTCGACACAGGTTTGCCACAGGTTTGACACAGGTTTTATGTGCAAAACCTGTTGTGATAAAAACTAGGGTTAACAAAGAATTTTTCCACAAAACCTGTGGCTTGATATTAAAGGCAAGGAAAGGTGTGCAAAACCTGCGTCAAACCTGTGAGTAGAAGGTTTCAAAAACGCAGGTTTGTCACCCAAGAACAGGTGTGATTTCCTTTGTTTTTCCACGCGTGATCACACATGGTGCAGACACAGGTTGACGCACCTTTTTTTGTAAGGGTAGTAATCTATTGTTCAACTGAGGTATCAGGGAATAATTTAGTGTTCCAAATTTGCATAGCAATTTTGAGCTTTTTGGGCTTCTCTTCCACAAAGTCATTAAAATCCCTAGTGCTGTGTGTACAAAATCTGCTATACAATTTTGTATTTGTGTAGCAATTTGTCCATTTTGTGAAGTAAATTGCGATACGATACCAGATAAATTATTCCCTGGGTATACATATCAGGTGTCCAAACCCACTGCTGGAGGTCTATTATTATCACTTCACTGAGCTTCTAGTCCACTTGGGTTGCGAAAAATGACACGGTAATGGGGCTAGGGTTTCTTGACTTGGATAAAATGTCTTTGCATGGAGTTTTACTGTCTGTCAATCATCAAATTGTTGGGCAAGGAAGGAAATCAACTGTATATTTTTACTGTGACCAATTCGTCATGATAGTGTAATAGGTATTTTGAAAGTGGTCGATAATGTTGGATCATTACAACCTTGTGTTTTAATGTCAAATTCATTTTGAAATTACCTGGAGAAAACTTTCCTCTGTTAATTAAAATTTTTTTGACTTTACCATCAAATCAGCAAAGATGCTGCT
The DNA here is from genome assembly GCA_037179385.1 of Holothuria scabra. Lineage (NCBI taxonomy): Eukaryota > Metazoa > Echinodermata > Holothuroidea > Aspidochirotida > Holothuriidae > Holothuria > Holothuria scabra. The sequence continues at coordinate 48,815,422 of CM074181.1, forward strand.
GTAGCACTGCAATTAGGCTACATGCATACAGTACACTTGCATATATGTACCCATACTGTACTTGTCAACAGTGGAAAACGAGGTAGACGAAGTTTTGAACCACACAAACAGTCAAAATTAGCTAAGAGACATTAAAGCTACCGTAGGTTGTGAAGGGCTCTTCTACATTAACAATGTATATTCTGACTGAAGTCCTATGACCGGGCCCCTTGATGGGTTGAAATTGTATGTTACCTCGGTTGGAGGGTGTGTATACCCAGACACAATAATTACCTCGATTTCCACCATGTACAAACACACACAAAAAGTGTTATTCAGATAAGGTCGTACCATACCAGCAGTGGCGTAGGTAGGATTTTCTGGATGGGGGAGCCAATCACGTGGAGTCAGATTGATCTGGGAGACTATTTAAGCAGAGCGCCACCATCGGTTGGCACAGAGGGTACAAAAAATTTTGAAAATTCATGACGGTCCCTCAGACAGCTGGAAATGGCATTGAATCTAAACAACAGCTTTTTTGAGCTTTCACTTGAAATCAAATGTTCACCTCAGTAAAATACGAGCATTTACACAAAGTGATTAGAAAATTATGTAAAATTAACATGATTTGGTTACTCCAAAGTGAGGTAACCATTGTAAAATGAGTTTGTATGCACATTCAAACTGAAGTTGAACGAAAGATACCCCAACCTTCTTTTTTACCGTTGGCCGAATTTTGGGTCCACAGCACTGCTGCAGGCTAACTAATTTAGCACGTTTCACACCTTATAGAGAATCATATTGAAGACTGCATTGCACTGAAATTGTGATCATTAGACTGCCCGAATACGTCCCAGTCGACTTTCAGTGACTACTGGTGTTATTGTCATCAAGAAATGTGAGACAAGATGGCTTTGATTGATTGTTATGGCAAAATTTTGTGCACTGCATAAGTGTGTACACCTTTAAGCCTTCCCGTCTGCCCATTAATCTAGCAAATGAAAACATCCCAGGTTTTTTTTTGCAACTTTTGCCCAAATATTCAGTACCGTAGCCAGGATATGTGTCACTGAGGCCAGGAAGTTCTGTGATTGCCAGCATAGGGGTGGGTTCTAAGGGGAGGGGGTATCCCCTGGAAATTTTTGAATAATTTTTTGAATAATTACATGCAATCTGGTGCTACATACGTTATTTTTTAAAGTAAAATTAGTTTTCAAAAATTGACATAATTTAGGTTATTAAACTTCAAAAAACACTCACCACTCTTTAGATGAATGTTAGTCGTCTGTTTCTTCTACCAAATTCATCTATGATATAGTAATGATCCAATTTAAGATTTAAGATTTTAAATTATTTAGTGAAAAAAAAAAACAGCACCACCAAGGGGGGGGGGACCATTTCCCCCCTCCCCTAAATACGCCACTGCCCACCAAATAGAGGAAGTTGCTCATATCGATCCCCGGCCAAAACACCTCACTACAACTTCATTGCAGAAGGGCGCCCAGACTTGTTTCTCTAAGCGAGGTACTCCTCGATTGTCGGTGTTACCTCAGTTGGCAGGTGTGTGTCCAGACAAATTACCTTGATGTTCACCATTTACAAATGCAGTAAGCCTCATTCAATCACACACTTGTTAGATGGCACTCACTCATCACACTAACACATGTTACTTTAGGTGTGGTACAGTGTGGTACCCAATTCTACTGAATCTCATTCGACTCCTGTCCTGGCCATACGGAGTACTTTAAAAACGGAACCTATACTGCCATTGTCATTGATGCTCAGCATACAGTAAAACGCAATGGAGTAGGGAAAAAAACCAGTGAGCCATAACTGAAAGCTAGCTTAAACCGATAAACTACTGTAGAAACTGGGTGTTAAAACTTCATCTAACTTATCCTACAGTAGGCCCTACATGTAAGGAGGTTAAGTTACAGTTTAATGGCCAAGTTTCTAACCAATTGGTTTACTGTAAGTTGAGCCAGCCAGCCATGGACCTTTTCCCACTAGTGGCTTACAGGATTGTATTCCCTAGTAAATTGAAACAGCTCCAGGGTGAAATCAAAATTGTGACACTACTGTATTCACAGTACTTACAGTAATCCAATGCTATGGGGTGTACAGTATAAGTTGTGTCACATTGTGCAAAGTCACCGCAGCATGACCAACTGGTTAGACTTAAAACTACTTGCAACTATATATAGACCAATGTCTATTTTACCATGTTTTTCAAAAATTCTTGAAAAACTTATATACAACTGGCTTATTATATTTAACAATATATACAACGTCATCTCCTCTAATTGGCATTAGAAAAAATTACACTACTTCTATGGCAGCTATTGACATAATAAATTCTATTATTGAAGGTTTCTGCAGTAAAAAGTACTCCCTTGGATGATTTATAGATCTTTCAAAGGCTGTTGACACAGTCAGTCATTGCATTCTTCTCCATAAGCTTTCTTTCTATGGTATTCCAGGTATTTGGCACAACTGGTTCAGTATCTCAGATACTGGAGTAATGATAAACACTTTGTACATGTTAGTGGGGGGTTGGTTCCAGGCTTGAGGCGATTACATCTCAATGTAATCGATTGCGATTGCAATTACTTCATATTTTACGATTGTGATTATGATTACGATTACAGCTAAAATTGAAAGTAATTGATTTCGATTGCGATTACATTGCAATGTTATCATGATTGCAGTCGTGATTACATTTTCTTTCCACATAAACAATGTGGTACTTAGGCAAAACATCTAGTGCCCACAACTAGAAAAAAGGCCATGGACATTGCTCTAGATTAGCCCGGACAAAGCCAAGTCCTCCCAACATAGAGATTATTGAACCCATGCACTTCTCACTCATTTAACCTGAAACATCCAAGAAAGAGGGACAATTAAATTTTGTCATTCCAACAGAACAACCAAGCACTGAAAAAATTGTTTAGTAACTTTACTTCTTTGTGCAATTCAACTTCAGTGTAATCAGAAATGAACCCACGATTGCGATTATTTTGCTATTGTAATCAATAACAATTGCAATTACTTTGCGATTTTCACAAAAGTAATCGATTGCGATTACAACTACTTCAAAATATGTAATCGATTGCAATCAGTTACGATTACTGATTACGATTACCCCAAGCCCAGTTGGTTCAACTTCAACTTGTAATTTGTAACATGTGGTATTCCTCACAGTTCCATCCTTGGTCCTGTGTTATTCTAAATTATTTCCTTTAATGGTCTCCCTGCCTGCTCAAAGAACTTGAAGTTCTGCTTACAGTATTTGCTGATGATAAAAGTATATTGTTAAAAATATGATGATCCAATGTACTCTGCAGAGGTTATTTAAGTCAAAATATGATAATAGTCTTTGGTTGGTTTAATGTCAAACAAGTTACTGTATCTCTCAATACCAGTAAGACTCATTTCAAATTTTTTCCTAATCAATATTGCTACAGTATAATAATAATTTAATTGATAATGTTAGAAACAATCTGCTAAGTTTTTAGGTCTCGATCCATCTTGACTCCCATTTAAAGTGGATCGAGGGTCATGTATGTAATTTGTGGAAGAGTAAGGGAAGCGGTTGGACTTCCATAAGTAAGAGATACTGTTACTAGATTATTCAGTCCTTATTAATTTGGAGTATTCCCGTATTTACTCCCAAGTCTCATATATTGAAATATGGCCTCTTCAAATTGTATTAATAAGCTGTATGTCATTCAAAAGAAAGCAGTTCGTACTGTATTATTACCAGTTCTAATTTCTCGGTCCATACCTCACCGCTTTTCTCCGATAGCAGTTTCTCACAATTTATGACATTTTAACCTGTATCAGCTTGGTAGTTTCATGTACAGTACAAGTATTCAAACCAGTTCCTCCCACACATTTTTCACACCTACTTTTGTTTTTCCTTTAATTTTCATCCCTACCCCACAAGAAACCATACTTTTATTCATGTTCCTAAAGCAAAAACCTTAAGGTACGATAAGCTAGCTCTTTTATTCATTGGTGCTACTCTTTGGAACGGTCTCCCATGCATGTTAAAGCTTTTTTCATCAACCCATAAATTTTTGAAGTGTTTTGCTTTAACAGTCTTTGATTGTGTCATATGCTTTGTAGTATTGTATTAAATACTTTATTTTTTTTCTCCTTCTTCTCCCTTAAATCATCTTCCTTTTCTTTCTATTCTTTGTAAGTAACCATTCTGTCTGATAATTTTTTTGTACCCTTATGGTACCTTTAACAAAGGTGTCTGCTTGTAAAAACTGGGCTTTTTTCAGACCTCCCCCAGAGTATAAATATAAATTGTAACATAAGAATGTATAATGTGGAAATAAATACAAAGTGCAAAATTTAGGAGCATGTAGAATGTTCACCGAATGTGCAGAATAGTAGGCCTAGATTTAAATTTCAAAAAGTGAAGCACGGCAATGAAGACCTGTGTTTAAAATAATTAAAATTAATGCAAGTTTTGATGAAACAGACCTGTAGGCCTATCACATTTGCTTGGATATCAAGTATGGGGACACTTCATTGCAACTGATCCTTAAGTTACATTGGCCTTAGCCTTTCAGTACCCCCTCCTCTCTTGTGGACCTTTCCCTGGGCCAATCGCCAAACTTACAAATTTCAGTCTGAACACATACCTGAGCTGTGTGCCACCTATAAATGTCGTTCTTAGGAAGTGTGCAGAAAATTGTGGGAAAACTCAACCCTCAGACAGCCGCAGGGATGGCATTTCCCAGGTGTTTTTTTGGTATATTTTTGTTGAAGAACACAAAAATTACTGCCTTAAAATTGTATATTGTGAAATAATTTGTGATGGCATTGTTGTACTAATCAAATTACAGTCTTTGTATTTCTTTGTTTTTCTGAATGTTACTGCACCTTATACCAAGGTGTGATATGAGGTGATGTAATTAATTAAGCCCTCTCTGTACAACATGCTTTGCAAGCAAACAGGAAGTGTTCAAGGACATAAAAACATTTTCAATTTTAAAGGAAAACAAAGCAGGTTGTGAGTTGTACAACAAGAGAGTCACAAATTATTGCGCAATAGACCAACTTGTTTTAAGTGAATAAACTATAAAATTTTATATCTCAGCTCAGGAATGTGCTATGAAGATGGGAGTTGAGCTTTTAGAATTCATTTTTCATGCTCTTAAATATATACTTTGGAATTTTTTGACTTGAGGTACACTTTAAGTCAGTAGGCTAAGGGAATTGAAAAGTCTGTTTGGGGTGAGATCATTATAGGCCTAAACCCATGGCTGGAAAAAACCAGCAATTTGGGAATGTCCTTGCAGGGAAATTTTGATATTTCATGGAAAATTTGACTACTTTCGTATGTAAACATGTGAAGTCTGTTGGAACTTTTGATTTGCTTGCTGGGAAATTTGATTTGCTTGCAGGGAAATTTACATTTTTTCCAGCCCTGCAAAAAACCTCCTCTGCAAATTCCTTTTCATTGCATACATGTATGAAAATCTACAAAATTTGTACATAAATTTGGTTGCCTTTTAAGCCTCATGACAAACGTTACAACCAATCTTACAGTTGTCTGCTGTTCCCTTATCAATTAGGAAAAATGCTGTCTTTGTCCTTGCAGTACTGTAGGCCTACATAATCACCCCACAGTTTTGAGCGATCCTTCTGTGCTACTTGACAAGTGACATTTTTTTCCCTTGACTTTCTTGCTTAATTTAGGTTTTTCACAGTAGCTCTCTATTTTTTTTTTTTTTTTTAGCAATGCTTAAAGACAAAAGTTTAAAGGGGAAGATACTTGGCAGATTAACTTCTAATGGAATAGGTCTTAACCATTTGATAGACATCTTATATTCCTGGGGAAGCTGCATAATCCCTTTAAACAGGTCTCTCATTAATGCTGATTTTGCAATGCTAGGCCCACCACTTGATCAAAGTCCACTGTATCAACAAGTCCGGAAGATAAACAGCTGGTACTGAGTCTGTCATTTAGAAGTGCAAATCTTTTTTGTATCAGGTATGGATGAGTTAAACTGTAACCTTTTCCTGAAAAGAGCTTTGTCAATATCTAATTTGATTCCTAGAAAGTAATGGTAGTGTTGTTTCTGTTTTTGCTTATTGCACAAAAAAGAGCAGGTCTTGTGATTTGATCTCAATGTGAATTAGCTTGTTTGTTTCTTATTTTTCTAAGGTGCCACTTCGGTACAGTACATACAGTATGTCATTTCTTAAACTTGTTTTGAAGCAGCCATTAAGTCTCACAATTTGTACCTCTTATTTTTCTTCAAAGCGATCTTTCATACCATTTTAGGACTTCAGTAAATTGCACATTGAAAGCAAATCCAGCAGTCAGCCTACTCCTGGTAAATTTCACATTTGAGGAGAGAAAGTATTTGTCACATGAGTTTCAAGGGCCAATCATAAAATAGGACAGTCTACTACACTAGTACTTCAAGTTGTGAGGACTGCTCATGCCCTTTAAACAGTTTTCATTAGAAGTTAATTGTCAACGGCTCTTGAGACCCTCAAACAAGGAATTGAACTTAATTTATGTGTCGCCAGAACGCCAAATTACATCACGGTTCCTAAGCATGCAGAAAATGAATCAATTGGACCAATAGCATACCCCTTGATGCCCTTTTCTCTACACGGAAGGGAGCCAGGGTGGGGCCTTACAAAAAAAGGTGAGGCAATTAGTTCTAAATTTGCAGGTTTTCACATGTTTTTTCCAGGGGTTATCACAGGTTTTTGCATGAAAACCTGTGTTTTCCCTTGACATTGACGCAGGTTGACCATTTGTATTCCACCCTTCACCCTCCCCTAGCTTGAGTTTATACAAGAAAGGAGCTGATTCTTCAATAAAAACCCCAAATTTCCAATTTCCCTTTCAAAAATCCAAATCATCTGAAATTTCCCCAATTTTAAAAAACTCCTTATTTCCATATGTCTAAAAGGAAACAAATTTTTGGAAAATTTTCCACTCTGTCAGAGATGAGCAGGCCTACTAATTCCTGGGCCTGAGAAGATGCAGTAAAATAAACCTCAGCAATCTTTGGTTGTCCTGTGTTGTCTGTCACAGTAAAATAAATGAAAAAGAAAATGCACCTCAGGCCTTGAGTTTTGGATTTTCCAAGTGTGCTACAAACTGTACGTACTCCTCAAGAAATCAAGGAGTGTTGTAGGTTTGCTGCTTTATTAATCTATAATAGATTTTATAAGCTATAGTCTTCTTTGTCTACGCGGCGCGCGGTAGGTGTGCAAAACAATCACACTCCTCACAGTGATTTGAGGTGAGTGATGGCGTGTGATTGCACTCCTACACCTTAAAATTCAAGGGCTTGCATGGACCTGTACTTAAGACCTGCATTAATACATTTTGTTACTTAAAGGGCAAGAGCAGTCACCCCAATTTGCAGTAGTGTAGTAGACTGTCCTGTTTCATGATTGGCTGTTCAGAGTCATGTGACAACATTTTTTCTCTTCATAGGTGACATTTTCTGAAAGTCACTGCTTCGTTTGCCTTGAATATGCAATATTGAAGTTGTACAATATTATAAAAGATACTATGAAGAGAAGTAATCTTATTTAGCTGTTACTTCAAAAAAGTTTGGGGACTGCTCTTGACCTTTAAGAACTTAATGTGCAGTAGTGGTGCTACGGTACGTACATATCTCTGCATTAAGTACTGTACAGATGGGTTGAACTGTAACCTTTTCCTTCAGTGAACTGTGTCAATATTATCTAATTTATTTCCAAGAAATTAGTAAATCAGCACTTTTCATTCTGTTACTGTTTATTTCACAACAAAGAGCACAGATCTGTGTCAGTGCTCGAGTTACTGCAGGGCCTCCATCCGGAACCTTGTTAGTTTCTCCTAAGTATACTGTGGTACTACTCTATTAAACACCCTAGCTTGTAAAGCCCCTGAAAGTTTCCAAAGGGGAAACATTCGAAAAGGTTAAATTATCATCTTAAATGTTTATACCATCAGTCTCTTGTTTATTGGTATGTGTATACCAAGAAGTGCAAACAGTACAGTATGAAAACTTTCAGCTAGGCATTTGTTAGAGATGGGGCAGGGCTCGATTTTTGTGGTTGTCCGATTGTCCGGGACAACTAAAATTTCATACGGACAACCAAAAGTTGGAAGTTGGTTGTCCGATGGACAACCATTTTTTCCTCACAATAAATTATATTCAAGCTTACTTTTATCTGATTGAAGAAGTAGCAAGCCTATATATGCTGACTGATCAACTCTACAACATTTTCTATCATACAGTTTCAGACTTAATGTGTTTTTGTCTTGCAAAGATCAAATCTTTTTATTCTTCAAGACCAATTATACATAAACACAATTACTGTTTAGTACTGTAATTGTGTGCAAAATGTTTCGGACAACCAAAAATACTGAACTGGTTGCCCGAAGGACCACCATAAATTTTTCTGAAAGTCGAGGCCTGTGGGGGCCTTTTAGTGTAAATATGGTACACTGAACACATTCTGTACGTTCTTCGCACATGTAACGTCAATCCAGACTAGACCTTTTGAAAGTCACACAAGTTTAAAAACTGCATGCTTTGGTGATTCCTGCAGGTACAGTATTATAACTGTTCAAGCTTAGTATTTGCAGTAACTATATGGCCTGAAAAGTGATATTGCAAATTTATTACCCTTAGGACATAGTGATCTTTTGTAACCTGGGTGTTAGTTGGAAAAGATGTGCCAAATGGAAAAGGTCATTGTGCATGAAAGCATGTTAACAGTACAGTAGGTTTTATTTATTTATATTGCACATTGTTAAATTGAAGTACTCAGCAAATACACCCAAGCATATGTGTATCATGTGATTGGTATGCTTTCAAGTGCCTTTTATTGTTGCCTCCATCTGAAGAATTTTGTTCCTGATGAGGGTGATTTGAATACTGTCACTTAAAGGCCTAATCCTCTCACCCCAAACAATACCAATTCTCCTAACCTTCTTACTTAAGCCCCTCCCACAACTGAATAAAATTCATCCTCATTCAGACACAGTCTCAGTTTATTGTTTCAGGAGTATAAAAAAGGTCAATGTGTATGATCAAAACACTCTCAGTACAGTTCACGCTGTGTAATATATAAGCTTTAGTACTCTGCATTGTTTGAATTAACTGTCAATCAAAGAGCTGAGCCAATCGAGAATTTCAGTAACCCCCTATAAAAATTCTAGTTTGGGGTGAGAGGATTAGTCCTTAAAGTCCCTCCCACTAAAGTCATCCTCATCCAGACACAATTATCAGTTTATTGCTTCAGGATGAGAACATAAGACCCCAATGTGTATTAAACCAAAACACATGCTGTGTAATCTGAGCTACAGTACTCTGCATTTTTTGAACTAGCTGTCATTCAAACGGGTGTGCCAGATGAGAATTTCTGTGGACTATTACAAAAATTGAAGTTTTGGCAGAGAGATGCTGCCAGCTAGATTTATTTCTAGCCCTTTTCACAATTGCTTGAGAGCATAGCTGGTAAACATGCAAAATTGCAAGGCTCTAAAATGTGTAATTAAAACACTCCCTTTGTTGTCAGAAATCATTGTGTGAGCTAATCCACCTATTTTGAATTTTCAAAAGTTGATGTGAATTAACCAACAGTCACCATTGCAATTGAGAATTTTGGTAACCCTGACAAAAAAAAAAAAAAAATTAGGGGGAAATGTATATAGCAAGGCTCGATTGTTTGTGCTGAATTAACTTAAGGGAATTTGGGACTGAATTTAATTGTTACACTTTTTAACACTTAATTTGATTATTCATTGGCAATGGTACAGTACTAGATTGCTAGTTTTACAGTTTACAAATCAAGTACAAATAATTAATGTTTAAATGTATCTTAAAGTATGATTCAATACAAATACTGAATGGGAGGTCAAACTCCTATTAACTTCAAGGTCAACACAACAGTCTGATAAAACAAAGGGAAACAAAGCATTCCTTGTCAATGTGAGGAAGTGATATAAGCTCTGCTGCCCTTAACCTCTCTTTTGAACACAAATCTACTGACTTAATTTATTGATATCTCAAGAAATACAAGTCCGATTTGAATGGAACTTTCACCTCACTGTGTAGATTTTATTCCTCCTTCAGATATAAAAATTTAAGTTTTGCTTAAACTTCCCCTTTAATGGAATGTGAGGATCGAGGCGATCAGGTTTTACACAGACAATCAAATGAGGATAAGCTTTCTGTTGCAGGTCACACAGTTTTCCAGCTGCAATTGAGCTTGGATCGAGTGATCACCATCATGGGATCAAGAGGGGACATGGCCACATTCAAGAACTTCCATTACAAATTCAACCAGATCAATGGTCTGTCACAGCAAAGGAGCTCGAGGCTCATTATCTGTGCATGCCTGGTATAATTGATTTACAGTAACTAGTTTAATATCAAGCATACATATGTAATAGCAACCCCAAACTTACTTTGAAACAATTTGTTTCTCATTTCTCTTTAAAATATCTACATTTTTGGACTTCAAGGTATATTGCTTCCGAGGTAAAGCAATTAAGCAACATTGGGTTATTCTAAATTTTACAGTTTAGCGGAAAATAATTGTCATGTAGTCTTCAAGAGCTATTCATGAAACAACATACAAATTCATATAAGATCGAGTGACTGCATTTTCCCTTTAACTTGCTGGTAATAAATTATCCAGACTGTAGTGTATCCATGATTGAATTGTTAACCTGACATATGTTTATCAACCAAGGAGTGTTCTATCATCAAACAAGCTTCCTGTCCAGCCTTTACCAAGAAATATGCACAAGTGCTGATTGGAAGGAATAGCCTAAATGCTTTCAATATAAAGCTAGAAACATTGCAACTTAAGTGGTGTGAAATCGGAATACAAAGATTGTATCAGTTAGGTTCACTAATCTTTGCTGGATGAAATACTGTGTATAGATTAGTGCTTAATAGCTTTTTTTATCTTTTCGCTGCTTCCCACAATTCCCTGCAGTGACAAATGATCACATCATTCTCTACAATAACAAGTTATGAAATATGATTAAATGATAATTTGTTACTGCAGGGTATTGTGCTAATGAGTGAAACTGAAAAAAAGACAAGTTTCCTTTTCACTATGTGTAGAATCCCTCTTCTTTTCCTGATATTCTTGACATGTGTCCCCCTACCCTTTGGAAAATTTTGCCTATCTAAGACAGCTGAGATGGACTTTCTGACATAAATTCACTGTTACAGATGACACAGTGGCGTGATAAGATACTTGCAGTACCTGCCGGCAGGTTGCTCAAGTTGTTTGTGTGTACCATTTTACCATAGAAATTTCAACCCATACTTCGAAATTTTTTAGGGTGCAAGCTGGACATTTTCGGGGCCCATAAATCTCATTGCTTAATTAACCCCATCATGAATGGTTGTACACTGCAGTGCTTCTTCAATTAATTCCATCAATTTCACTGTATATGGGGGTTTAAAATTGCAGGTAGACAAAAATTTAGATGATTTAAGCTGATTGACCCCACTTATGGTGGACTTCACTGACTGCTCTGATTCGTCTGTAATGGGCCTAGTATGTATGTATGTTGTTAATTACTAGCCCACGGGCTAAGTGTAGCCCATATCTATTTTCAGCAGCAAAAAGTAGGCTCCATCTACATGCTGTCATGTTGCCACTTGAACAATGCATGTAGCGAATCCCAATTTATTAGGTTGGAAACTGGGCCATAAAACTCTATCTAACTAACTCTTCCATTGACTTACACACTAAATCCAAAAAGGAAAGGGGCCTCTAAAAGCATGTCAAAGTTTTTGCTAGGTAGAAGCTACCACTCATATAAAAGCTGACAAGTTGACCATTGATGGCATTTCCAATTTTCCATATCATGGCTGTGAAGATTTTTTGCCATTTCAGCTCACGTTCAATCACCATTTTACGAGCCTTGTTTTTCAGGCTAAAAGTTTGATATGCCTCTGCCAGCTTCTAAAGTCCATATAGTTCTCACAAAATTGCTTCATTTAAGCTCATTTTTCACAAATAGTATTTCACTTGATAAATTTCATGAAATAATTAAAAAACACCCCATCCTATTGCATATATCATACCAAAGAGGTGCTCCCTTTAGGAACTCTATCTGCCAGGGCCAGGGAAGAAACGGATGCATTAACACACCTGCTAATTGGGATGTGCTCCCTGCAAAACTGACACCCCTGTAGATTAGGTGGTGTGCACTTGGGGTGTAACTGGTGTCTGAATTTGTGATATGATTTGCGCCTAGCCCAGTCAATCTAACTTTCATTGTGTTCACGCTGCATGAATTAAGCAAGTAATAAACTTGACTGGCCTGTTTAGCATACCCTAAATGTTACGTAAACTGTTTGTGTATTTTTGTGCATCCAGTAATTGTCAAACTAGAAGTGAAATCCAACTATATCAGGTGTGTTTGTGTATTGAGCTTCATTTCTTCCATGAGGCAATAACATGTTATCAGGAAGAGAAGGTAAATTTTGCAAAAAAAGGAAGAAGGAATTTGTTTTATCATCTAGGGAATGATATATTGTGGGTGACAATGCATGGTGACCTCATTACTTTCTGTAAAAATTTAGAGTAAACCAGGCTATTATTATCAGTGCACGTTTACTTACATGTGCAAAGATTATTTTGTATACATGTATAGCATGTGCTTGAAGTCAACTTTGAGATTATTTGATGCACATAGATAGTGTGCAATGATGTGAAAGAGACATATGAGTCATATACTACCCTTCATACTATACTATAACATTAAAAAGTGCATTGACACCTGCAGCAGACGGACAAGTTAAAAATCACACAGTTTCACCTTTGAATGAATCAGTACACAGCCAAAGAGCTGAACCAATGTCCAAAGTGCAGGGCCAACAAAAGACAATAAGAATCAAAACAGATTTGTGCTACTCTAATTTACAAACATTCCTATCAAGATTCATGAAAAGATTAAGGGAAAAGTTTAATGCAGTTGGCACCCAAACTTGGATAAGTGCAGTAAACTGGGATGTTGTACGGCTCATGAGGGTCATGTGACCATTTGTTTGTCCTCAAATGTGAAATTTGCCAAACGTGAATAAATGCTAAGTATATTTTATAGGCCCTATGTGCAATTTATTGAGGTCCTAAAGTATTAAGAAGGGTATTTTGAAGAGAAAAAGAACATTGTGCAATCTATCTGTTGCTTTAAAGTTAGATTGGAGTGACTGCTTAAGCCCTCAAAGGAGACATTAGTAAGTAATGATCAGTTCAAATTCTAGGTGTCCCAGGCCTGGAGTGACTTTAATTTGACTCACTTGGTAAAGTGCATAGTTTATGACAGCAGTGGGACAATAATTGAGGAGCTGCAGGAAAAAATATGACCTGGAGAGGAGAAAAATTTTGCGAAATAAATTTATAATATTACCATACAGGAGAGATTTATTTTCCTTCACCTCCACAAACTTTCTGTTGCTCAAAGCCAAATTTTATGGGAAGGAGCATCCCAGCATGCAATTTGAACCATTTTTCAGCTACAAAAGTTTAAAGGCCCAGTTCTCTCACCCCAGGCAGTACCAATTCTCCTAACTTTCTTACTGAAGCCCCTCCCACAATTGTCTGAAATTCATCTTCATCTAGACACAATCTCAGTTTATTGCTCCAGGTTGGGTATAGGATAATCAAAACACTCTCAGTACGGTTCATGTTGTGTAATATAAGTTTTGGCACTATGCATTGTTTGAATTAGCTGCCAATCAAAGAGCTGAGCCAATTAAGAATTGTGGTACCTGGGTACCAAAATTGTAGTTTGGGGTGTGAGAGGTTTGGCCTTTTAAAGAAAGAGGTGCTAGGGCTTGTGGGAGATATAGAAGAAAAATTGTTTTCAAGCTTTGTTCAGAAGTAAACTAATTGCTTTTTTGTTTTTTTTCCAGAAAGAACTTGCAACTGGTGTAGTTTTTCTCTGATTTATACTTTCAGAAGAAGCTAAATAAATAGCTTAACCAGGATATTAATTTCACTTGTGAACATTTTGTATAATGACACTACAACACTACATATGGATAAAACCACATGCATTGATTTTCTTCGTACTTCCCCCATGGTAGAAAATTACTGAGTTGAATACTGTGTATAGTCTGGGTGACTCCAAAAAGATTACCTATCATGTCAGTTAGATGTACTGTATCATTGGACTATCCCTGATAAATGAAACAAAAAATAGCTGATACCTGCAGTGACAAAGCGCACTCGCTGTGATCTCTCAAACACCACTTGGAACCCCCTCTCCCCCGGCCTTTCATTGTTGTGTCCTAACTGATAGTTACAAAATTGTAGCCAACATTGAAAGGGAGAGAGGGGAAGGTGAGTAAATTCATTTACATTTGTCAGGGAGCATAGCTAAATAGAAGCGATTCATCAATAATAAGAGGCCATTGCATGCAACATACAGTATATCCGAAAGTGTAGAAGCAAATATTTGATATCTCAGAGGTTAGTTTTGGAGAGAAATCTGAGGAGTTGTCCCAAACTTATTTGAAGCAAGTTAAAATTCACAACTTTTCTCTTAATTCCCTTTCAGAAGCAAATTGCCACAATATTTTAGGACTTGGGTACATTTCATATTCAAGGTAATTAAACCAAGCAGAACTTACTCCAGGCTGCCAGTATATTTCTTCATTTGAGGAAGACAAATTTTGTCACATGACTCTCAAGAGCCCATCATGAAACAGGACAAGTGTTCCACACTACTTCATGCTGATGTTGACTGCAATTTCCCCCCTTTAAATGACATATTTTGTAACTTACATTCTCTGTGGTTCTTAAAATAGTAGCAGATTAAGTTAGTCCAAAATGAATTTAAAGGCAAAATCTTCTCACCCCCAAACAGTTCATATTTTCCTTAAAATTAGTTTACTTTAAAAAGCCTCTCCCAATTTAAGTGTCTAAAACTCATCCTCATGTAGATGAAAATCTCAGTTTATTGCTCACATGCGAAAGGCCCGGGTTCGATTCCCAGGTCGAGTCATACCAAAGACTTTAAAAGTGGATCCTTCTGCTGTTGTGCAGTATGCAATGCTCACCGCAAGCAATGGAGTAGGGAAAACAAGCCAGGCAGCCACAACTGGAACAAAAGGCCGTGGCTGGCTCAACTAAACCAACAGGTTGGAAACAGGGCTGTAAAACTAACTAAACTAAACTATATGCTGTGTAATATGAGCTACTTTACTCTTCATGTTTTAATTTGGTGTCAGTCAAAGAGCTGTGCCAGTTAAAAATTTCGCAGTGTGGACTGAGTGCCTGGCCAAAGGAGACTGCAGTCGGGAGGTCTAGAGTTCGACTCTTGGCCGACCATACGGAAGACTTTAAAAATGGAACTTTTACTGCCATTGTGCTTGGTACGTATTTGGAGTAGGAAAAAAACAGCATTTATTTACCAGCCACAAGGGTGACCTTTTTCCTTGGTTGTCTGAATAGACTGTTTCCCAACGATCCATTGCTTACATGATGAAACATTCCTTCTTACTTTTTGTTACATCTTTCTTCTCTGCCTCATTGCCTGATATTGCTTCAGGGAGGAAATTGAAGCTTCATTACGTGCACACCATATAAGTCTCATTTCAAATCTGATTAACTGATTGACAGTAACAGATATCTTGAAATACATAAAAAGTAGGTCACATTTGGGGTTAGCTAACAGGCCAGTCAAGCATGTGTTAATTACTTTTCACGTAGTGTGAACACAATTAAAGCATAGCTCATTTGAGGGCACAGATCATGTAACAAACTCAGATATCAGTTACACCCCGCACCGCCTTTGATCTACTTGGGGGGGGGGGTGCTGATGTTGCTTTCTCAGAGAGCAACATTGCCGCATGTGTGTGGAGCATTATGTGCAGTGAAAGGAAGAAGGTTCCATTTTTTGAAGTCTTTGACTATAACAGGGAATTGAATCTGGGCCTCAGCCCTCATGCACATGAGAAGTGCTGGGATTTCCTCTATAGCTACCAAAACCCAGTCTATCATGCTGTTTCGATTGCGGTAAAAAAGTTGATTTTCTAACCTCAGTAATCTATTGTTCAACTGAGGTATATCAGGTGTCCAAAAGACTGCTGGAGGTCTATTGTCATCACTTCACCGAGCTTCTAGTCCACTTAGGTTTACAAAAAATTACACGGTACTTTGGGCAGGATTGTAATCAAAACCCCTTCTGCATGCTCTCCATACTGTGGCTAGGATTTCTTGACTTGGATTAAATGTCTTTGCATGGAGTATTACTGTCTGTCAATCATCAAATTGTGTAATTGGGCAAGGAATGAAATCAAGTCTATATTTTTACCGTGACCATTTCCTCATGTGCAATATGCATAGCATTTCTGCATATTTGTAGTTGGAGACGTCTACAATAAATGCAAGATGTGAACATTTTTTGAATTGTGTCTTAATTTGTTTGTATACATTTATTTAATGTCATTTTTTTGTATAGGCAGTGACAGTAAAGTTATTTTTTGGTACACATGGCTGTCAGTGTCATGCCTCGATTTTCAGAAATAATTATGGTTGTCCTTCGGGCAACCATTTCAGTATTTTAGTATTTTGGTTGTCTGAAACATTTTTCACACAGTTACAAAACAGTAATTGTGTAAAATTGTATTGTTGCTCTCAAAGAATAGAAAGGTGTAATTTTGAGAAACATAAACACTTGAAGTATGAAATATTGCATGACTGTATATGACTGAAAAAGTATAAAGTTGATAGAGTTGAACAGTCAGCAGTATACCTTCCTCAATCAGATAAAAAAACAAGCTGCTTGTTATAATTCATTGTGAAAGAAAAATGGTTGTCCACCGGACAACCTTCATATATCTTTTGGTTGTCCATGTGAAATTTTAGTTGTCCTGGACAATCAGACAATGACAAAAATCGAGCCCTGAATGTAAAATAGTGACTATACATTTGCAGCTGCTGTAATAGTGTCTGTATACTACATATTCATTTCAACATTAGCCTCAATGCAGTTGTCCACTTTACTAGTTATGTAGATTGATTTTAACTGACCAGTAATTTCCAACCAATTGGTGGAAGTTGAGCTGGCCACGGCAGCTGTCCAATAATATATTGCCCTCTGTGTCAACTAAATCCGCAAAGTAAACTGCATAGTTTGAGTTACTATAAATTTGAGTAACTATATAGTTTGTGTATTTAATAGTTCAAATATCCTGCTCTTATAATAAGATAAGGGGAATTCCTGTCAAAATACAGGCTTATGCAAACCATCTTCTGTGTCCTCAGTGATAACTCTGATCACACAAAAAATTTTGGTTCCATTTTATAAAGGTACAGTACAGTATGTACTTCTGTATGTATCTATTCTGGTGATGTCTAACAAATGACAGCTTCAAGTTTCACCCCCAAAATTGCAGAGCCTGCACTTCTTCCATTTCATGCTAAACATTACCTGCATATCCTGGTCACCAACTAATGCATAAAACTTAAAGCACAATTCCATTATCTTAAAAGCCTAACTCTCATCCCAAATTACAATAAGAAATTCTCAATCTGCACAGATCTTTGATAGACAGCAAGTTGAAAAAATGCAGAGTATCCAAGTTCATATTACAAAGATGTGCTGTACTGAGAGTGTTTTGATAACACATTGGGGTCTTGTAAACTCACCCCTGAGCAATTAACTGAGATTGTGTCTGGATATTAAGGATGAGTTGAATAATGATAATCAGAACTTGAAGGGCAGTTGTTTTACGACGCAAAGCAACTGCAAAAATGTAGGAGAAGCCATTGGCTTATGAATTACAACTTCACATCCGGTGACAACTAACTCAAACAATTTGGATCAAATTTTTTATTTTTTGAAATGCCAGTTCAGATGGGAAAATGGTAGATTGTTCTTGGATTAAAAACCCAGGATAATTGGAACTGTTTGGGGTGAGAGGTCAAGGCCTTTCAGCATGATGAAACTTGCCTTCTTACTTTTTGAAACCTCCTCAAATGAAGCACACTATGTATATGTAATACAGTCAGCATCTATTGATTGACAGCTATTACCTGCAGCTAGTACTGAAAAGATGGAAGGACAACCCTTGGATGATTCCAAATTTACAAAAAGGTACTCAATTAGTAATATTTGGCCAAGGTTAGTAAGCAGTCAAGTGTTTATTAGCAATTTAATTGCTTTTCATGCAGTGTGAACATATGAAACAAATTGAAAGCATACACTTTGGATGTGCAGAATTTTGTAACAAAGTAGGAATTATCTACCATGCAGTTACACCCACATTGCCTTTGATATCTTGGGGATCTGTATTCATGTTTAATTTTGAATCATGCATGTATTTACAGTATATATGTTTACTGTAACATGTGGGACACATTGAGTTGGTTAAGATAACTTAATGAGTGTTAAAGGCTCACTGCCAGATGATAATTGCCTACTTATTGCTTACAGTTATTATAGTAAGTCCAAGTTTCATGTCCAAATGTTTATGGGAAAGTCTAAATTTTGAATTTTGAGGTGCCCTGATTTTTAAAACTTTTGTGGGTAATTTGGGGTCTTGGTAAGACGTACAGTATACTTCATCCAAGTAGGGTGGGGGGGGGGAGGGGGCATATGTGGCAAGTATAGTTTGATCCCCTCTTCTGCCTATAAAATGCTTACAAATGACTGTTACTGTATTACTCATCTTATGACTGATGGGTTGTCTTCGCCACAAAACCCAAGCAAGTCCCTTCATGGTTGGCGCCCAGTGAGCTGGGGTTTGTGGAATATACCCACGGTATTTCCTGCCTGTCACAAGAGCAATTAAAGGCAAAGCAAATTTGAACTTGAATCATATTTGAAAATAAACTTTAGCTGGAACTTTTTATCGAGTTGACTGACACTATGTACAGTAGCACATTCCTGTTTGTGTGTTGTTGAATCTCATCGAACTATAACAAATTGCACGTAATTTGAAGAAGTGCTCAAACTTTTGTAAACCGAATTAAACTGTTAAGTACTCTCACATAAAGCAGTTATTTGTATATTAGATATTGAATAGTATAAGTTGGACCATTTTTCATTGGTATGTGAAGAAATCTGAACAGGTTTGGATTGTTCATTGCATTTCATGAACCAACTCAGTGATCCACTATAAAGTTACATATAGCCCTTTAATCAAGGACAGTGATTTGTTCTCAATATTGGGTGGACATGCTCTCATTTTAAAAGAATTGCGGTATGGAAAGTCAAAGACAATGGACCATTTCTCAAATATGGGGGCTGCAGCTGGGGAGCAAGATCACTGGCCATCCCTTGATAGTTACCTTAAAATCTAAAAGTCCAATTTATGGCAGGACAGTTTGTTGATTTTAAATTAAGACAATTAAAGTCACCATTGAAATCATGATTTTGTTGAAAAAAATCACAGATTTATTTTAATCAATCTATTTTAAATTAATTTATTTGTTTTTTAAATCCTGTGTAGTTTTTGCAAGCAAAAAAAAATTGCCAACCTTGATTTGTGAAATTAACCCTTTTACAGTGATGGTGATGTCACCAGTCTCTGCAAATGATCTGAATTAAGTGGCAGGATTAGATCTAGATAGTTGTTTAAGTTTATAGACCAATACAATTAGAACTTGTTTTTAGTGACTGTAGGCAGCCATTAGTGGGGTCCATCAGCCTTTAATCATCTTCATTTATTGGCTATGTGAATTTCAAACCCTCATATTCAGTAAAGTTGAGAAAATCAAGATACACTTCAGTGTACACCCATCCATGGAACAGGTAAGGAAGGAAATTTAAAGATTAAAGGTGATGGACCCCTGTAATTGCCGACTAAAATCAGACCATATCACAATCTGTAAGTTTTGTTGCCTGAAACGTACTTTTTAATGGCTGTCACGATCATATGTGGGGTTATTGATTTCTTTCATGAGGCATATCACTGCTACATCATGATCAGTAGATTAAAGGTCAATTAGAGCAGTTTCCCTCAAACTCATTTTAAAGCAACATGTAGCTAAATGTAAGTTTTCTTCTTATTTCTCTTCAATTTAATATCTTTTATCATTTTAAGACTAACAGTATTGCATATTCAGGGTGAAACAAGCAGTAAATTTCACATTTGAAAGAAAAATGTTATCACATGACTCTCAACAGCCAATCATGCAACAGGACAATGTAGGCTACTAAAAGGGAAATGTTGCATTTGTTTTGCAAGAAAAGTTCATGCATCCTTTCAAAACTGATATTTATTGACACAGAGTGCTTAGATTATCAGTAAGGCAGTATGTTAGCCTTCTTTTCAAGAAATAAGTTTCCCACAGATAGGAATTAAGTTGTTTGAGTGCTCAAGAATAATTTGTTCACCCAAACTTTCAACTTTCAGTGGTGGTGCCAGACTGTCAAAATTTGGGTGTAAACTAAAAGGGTAATGTTAAGATGCAAAACTTTTTTCCCTCAATTCAAAACCCAGCCCAGATTGCACATACCTGGGGGTTGGGGGGTCGGAGGGGCAAAGCCCCTGAAAGCTGTGACAATTTAGCACGCTATTGGATGAAAAATTAAATCTCTGGAGAGGTGGGTATATTGTTTTATTTTGATTTTTTAAATTCATCTAACTCCTAACTGACCTAACTTAGGGGACAAGTGGGGGGCATGGACAAAATCTAGAGGAGGAAATCCCCCTCTTGTTCCCCCCTGTAGCATCACCACTGGCGAAAATGACGCATAGCAATATCCATTCCACAATCCGTTGTAATTTTCAAATTCAGAACGTGCAGACCACTGAAGGGTGTCACGTATCTAGCAAATGTACTACAGAATATGCTTGAAGTTGGGAAACTTTAAGCTATGGGCTCCTTCCTGGAAAATTTAGGGTATTTGAACCTAAATTTTGGCATTTTAGAAAAATTTGCCTTTTTTGCACATGCATGGAAAAACGTAAAAATATTGATTTGCTTCCTCCTCGGAAGTAACACTTTTTCCAGCCCTGCATGGTACAGAATGTAAATTTATTGCAATTAATTGTCTTCCAAGAAAATTGGCACTATCCAAACTTAGTTGACAGTTTCCACCATGTGAATATGTTAGATGCGCAGACCTAATTGGAGGAGTGGCAACGAAGGGATTGATTGATGTGACGGTGCAGCAGCTGAAAAATTACTGGCAAACCTCAAGATCTTCCACTCATCTCATCAAGTTGGCTAGATAGATAGTTTGGTGTAACCATTGATAGCAGATGCTACTCCTCCAATTCCAGATTCCAACCTCTAGGGTAGAGCCGCACCAATCCATCAAGGGCCATATGTTTTACAACTCAACATTTACCAGTGCCTCCTACTTTTTCAAGTAGAGCCTTTTCAAAGCAATAATTTTTCTCAACACTTTTGTTGGCTTTACAAGAGGTATGCAGAACTGTGTAAACAGGAGAGGGTATTGAACTATGAAGCATTGTAAATTTTAGAGGAGCTAGACCATGGTTGTACGATTCCTTTGTTTACATTCATTCTACACAAATCGTATTGCATTGTACGTTGAGTTCTATTTACAACCAGTGAGAGGGTAATGTGACATTCAACGACATAAATTGTCACGCCACAATGTCGGTCACAGTGCCAATGATTCCATCTGCCCAACAAATTGTGGGAACAAGCTCTTCAATTAAGGACTTTTTCTTTTAAATACTGCTCATCTAGATACATGTAACATGAATGCATCAAGTCTCTGTTTTATTTAGTATGTGACCAAGTCAATAGTGTATAGATACCAGATGAGAAACATTCTGTAATTAATCTTCGTTCTACTTCCTGACTGAATATAATTCTGGTGTAAGTTTTTGACACACGTCCAGGTGTCCAAAATGACCAAAATGGTAATTTTCCTGTATGGCCAACCCAAATGTTTTTGAATATGTATCACATGCAATTAATTTCCATGCATTCAAAAATAAGATGAAATCAATCTATGCTTGTCACTCTCTGATTTTCAGTTAAGTCCAGCTGGTAGTCGCCATACAATGCTTCTTACAAATTATGCAACACAGACACCCCAGTAGATCAAAGGTGGCGTGGGGTGTAACTGGTATCTGATTTTGTTACATGATCTGAGCCATCAGGTTATGCTTTCATGGTGTTCACACGGCATGAAAAGCAACTAGTACATACTTGACTGATAGTTAACCCCATATGTTATGTAACATTTTGTTTATCTGGCAGTTACTGTCAATCAAGTAATCAGATGTGAAATCTGACTATATCAAGTGAGTTTGTACTGTAGTGATCTTCATTTTCTCCTTGAGGCAATGCAGTAAGATATAATCAGGCAGATAAGGAGGATATTACAAAAAGTAAGAAGGAAAGTTTTGTCATGTTAAACATTTTTTCTCAATTTGGTGTGGGAGTTTAAGCATTTCTGTCAAAACAACATTTGTCTACTGAACGGTTGTCCAATTTAGATAACTGTTTCATTTTCCTTACAGGCATACACTGAATTCACAGTTATAATAGCCATTACAATACAATTTGTAAAGGATAGCACAGCAGTATCAAGAGGACTGTGGTTAATTTGTGAAATGAGGTTTCACATCAATCAGTTTCTAATCAATTGGTTTGTGTTAATAGGTCAGTCACAGCTTTTTTTTCCAGTTTTGGCTCTGGAGTCTTGAGTTCCACTTCTGGCAGGGTCATACCAAAAACTGGTTGTCTTTTTAAAATGGTAACCCATCTGACTTTTCAGAATGGTAGCATTTCTAGTTTATGTCACACTGTAAATCAAAAAAAAAATTATGTGACAATTTGAACCCTACCTTACATTGCAAATCAAAGAACTCCAACTGATTAATTTCATCTTCATCCCATAATTGATGGAAACATGCTTGGGGTAATCGTAATCAGTAATCGTAATCGATTGCAATTGATTACACATTTTGAAGTAGTTCTAATCGCAATTGATTACTTTCGTGAAAATCGCAAAGTAATTGCAATCTTAATCAATTACAATGGCAAAGTAATCGCAATCGTGCTTTCATTTCTGATTACATTGAAGTTGAATTAAACAAAGAAGTCAAGTTACTAAACAATTCTTTTAGTGCTTGGTTCTTCTGTTGGAATGACAAAATTTAATTGTCCCTCTTTCTTGGATGTTCCAGCTTAAAATGAGTGAGAAGTGCATGGGTTCAGTAATCTGTACTTTGGGAGGACTTGGTTCTGTCCAGGCTTATCTAGAGCAATGTCCATGGCCTTTTTTCCAGTTGTGGGCACTGGATTGTTTTGCCTAAGTACCACATTGTTTATGTGGAAAGAAAATGTAATCACGATTGCAATCATGATTACATTGCAATGTAATCGCAATCGTAATCAATAACTTTCAATTTTAGTTGTAATCGTAATCATAATCTCAATCGTAAAATATGAAGTTATTGCAATCGTAATCGATTACATTGAGATATAATCGCCCCAAGCCTGGATAGAAATTACATTCACTGCACTCAAAATTTTGGGTTCTCCTACAATGTTCCACAGGAAAACCAAGCTTCTACAAAATGTTTCAAATATTCGGAAGTCCAACAGAAATTCTGGTCATCTCGGATGCCAGGAGGCCTATAAAAATCCTTAATTCCTTGATTAATTTAGCTATAAGATATAATCATAAACTTTTTTTCATGAGTGATGTTGATAGCTTTGTAAATGTCATGTTATGTAACTTAGCAACAAAAGAGGGTGTATTTCATACTTAAATATAATAAAACATGAAATCATTTATTACTTCCTCAATTGGGAGTTTTATGTCTTTCTCATAGCAAAGAATAAATGTGGTAGGATGAATTTTAATGTAAGTCAATATAAATTTATGGTCTAATCCATCAATTGCTGACTCCAAAAATTTCCTTTAAAGTTCTTTAAAGAGGCAGTGCTGCCCATGGATTAAGTAAGTGCTTTGACTGAAAAATAATTTTTATTTTTGCAAATCCCATAAATTTTCCTATTAAGAAATTTTCAGGCACAGCACGAATTGAATAGGACTCGCGATTTGAGTGGGAATTACCCAACAAAAAAAGGCATTTTTCCAGGTTTCATCAGGCCATAATTTAAATTATGCCTTTGGTAGGAGTTCAAATAATGAAGTGTATCACTATCATCTACAGTATGTCTCACTTAAAAACAACAACACATAATTTTAATCCTCTTTTAAAGGCGTGCTGGTGGATTTTCACCTTGTTCTTGTACAAAAAACAAAAACATGCCACACTATGCCCTTCAAACCCTTGTACCAAAATTCTTAACTCAAGATAGCTCACTTTAAAGATTGCTTATTTTTGCTAAAAATACCTCTGCTTTTCAACGAAGCCACAAAAAGTTATGTAATGTGGGCACATTGCTTCAAATTCCTTTTGTTTTTCTTTATAATTGAATGTCCTGTTTGTCCTTGAAATTTGATACTGTTGGAATGTTTGAATATCTTTTCCTGTAGATGCATGTAGCATTACCCTTCTCCATACATAGAGTACAACCAACAATGTTGCTTAATATTGCCTGCAGCAGCATCATATTACAAATAAATTGAATGCAATATAAAATTAATGTGCCACAATGACATCATTTCCCATGATGCATCAAATCCCAAGAAAAATTTGCAATATACTTTAAAAATTTGTACCTTCCGAATGCTACAAGCTATGGAGATGCCATTTTTACCTCCTGGAAGAGGAAATTTTTCTGCTTATCTGGAAGTTAACAAATTTTGTCTCTAGAATATGCCTTTAATCTCAATATAGCTCAGTCGTTCTCAAACTTTTTCAAAATACCGCCCCCAAAAGGCATCCATGACTGATCAAACTCCCCCCCTCCCACCCAACATGCCATCATATTTACATAAGTCTTTGACTTTGAGCTTTCCACTTTCAATTTCCAGCACCATAATGACCCAGATAAGTTTTATATTGGGTAAATTTTTGTCAGTAGTTGCTAAACCTTTCGGAGAAGACAGTCTGTGCCAACCCCTCTGCAACCTCCTAAGTTCCTTTATTGCACTATGTATGAGGACCTCCATGGACCCCCTAGTCAATGCCAATGCCCCCCTATTGCTTGCAAACTCCTCAGCGCCCCCTTGAAACTTTTCAATGCCCCCAAGGGAGTGGTAGGGACCACTTTGAGAACCACTGATGTAGCTGAACAGGAGCTCACTGATACTTTCATTCTGGATTAATTAAGTGGTGAATTAGGGTTGACTTTAACTGATTGAAACTTTTCTTGGAGATATGTTTGTGAGCAGTTACCCCAAAATTATTTTGAAGCCATTAGAACTTACACAATTTTTTCTTATTTCCATTTAAAGTATCCTTCATAATACTTTAGGGAGTCTATCTGTTCAAGTGTTCCCTGGGTTCAATGATCCCATGGTTCAATGTTCCCCATTTCCATAAAATTTCAATGATTTGGCAATGATTACAAGGTTTGTTATTCCTGGTAACAGTGAACTTTGGGAACATCAACCTATAATCCCTATTTTAGGTCTCCAATATTGCAGACAAGCTAGGTAAACCAGCAGTTTCAGTAGTAAATTTTACTTTTGAGGAACAAAAATAATTTCACATAACTCCCAAGAGAATAATGAAACTGGACAACTGTCTACTGCACAGCTACTTCAAGTTGGGGTGACTGCTCTTGCCCTTTAAAGGCCAATTCTCTCACCCGATACTACAGTTTGGTAGGGGTGTCTCAAAATTTTCAATTGGCTCAGCTCTTTGACTGACAGCTTATTCAAACAATGCAGAATACCAAAGCTTTTATCACAGCACAAACTGTACTGAGAGTGTTTTGATTATACACATTGAGCTTTTCTATACTCGCCCTGAAGCAATAAACTGAGATTGAAACTGGATGAGGATGAATTAATTACACACAATTGTGGGAGGAGCTTAACTAAGAAGGTTAAGAGAATTGGAACTATATGGGGTGAGAGAGCTGGGCCTTTTAGCACAACTATTATGAACAAATTGTCGATCACAGAGATCTTTATAAATTTTTCAAATCATTTGATCCTGACAGTTCACAGGGTACAGTACATCAACTACTGTGAATCTGATTAAGTGTATGCTTTTTACCTTTAAAAGTTTATGTGTCATATGCACGCTATACTGTAGAGTAGTTCTGTAGCATACTGTAGGACAGTGCAGAAGAATAAAGAACATCATGTTCTAATGTCCAGACTGTCACCATAAATTAATTTATTGAAGTCTCATGCATTGAAACTACCCATAAGATTCCATCCCCGAACTGTATCCCATAGCTTGGGGAGGGAGCTAGGATTACAGTAGCAGTTCTGGAGGAAACTCTGTGTCTGTGATTCTGCCTTCACACCTATCTGCAAGGCCAATAACGAAGGGGTTCTGTAGGGCATACATGTATGCAGTGTGTATTTAAATTTGATACTACTTTGAACACAATGCAGTCAAGTTGCATACTTAAATGCAGTCTTTATGGGTGAAGCAGGAAATGTCTGTTTCAATAAGCTTGGGATGAAATGTGGTTTAATTGTGGAAAAAAAGTTGTCAACACAATTAAGAGATAGCTGGTTGTTGTCAGTTTGTAACTGGATTTTCTTGAAGTTTGGCTATAAAAGGGGGAAACCACATAGTGAAAAAAATAATGGAAATCTTTTAGTCAGAGTTCCCACACAGTGTATACAGCCTTAACGGCCTTTACTGTTGTTTGGGTCCTTTTGGACCCAGATGGAGAGCCAGGCTGTCACCCATCTTGACTGTTTCACGCTGAGCTCGAAACTGTGAGTAGCTACCCGAAAATTCGGCCACAACAACGAGAGAGACAATAGTTTAGGGTCACGGGGTCTATAGCCTACGGAAGCTGATGCGGGCGTGCTGCGTCCACTTTCCCGCTCACTCCCGAGGCACGCAAATATGCCCCGATTGGAGCACATCGGCAAAGGGTTAATATGGGAGTCTGTACAAAAGAAAACAAATGATGGTACAGTATGGTCTTCAAAACAAATTTTGACAAATCAGCCTCATGATGGCCTCATCCCCCTTAGGCAGTCTGGGATGAATGGGAAGCATGCTCATGCAATTACTCATATCATAGCCTTCCTCCGGACATGTTCCCCCCCCCATGCTGAAACGTTTCTGTATGACATAGACACAGTAGTAGATCAAAGGCGGTGTGGGGTGTAACTGATATAGCTGAGTTATAGTTACATGATCTCTGCGCTCAAGGGATCTATGCTTTTACTTTGTTCACAGTGGGTTAAAAGCAATAAATACATATTTGACTGGCCTATTAGCTATTAGCCTATAATGCCAAATGTTTATTTTTTAACTTTTTGTGTATTTTGGTACCTGGATCTGGCACTGTCAACTTATTATGATAATCAGATGTAAATCTGACTATATCATGTGTACATACAGTGATCTTCATTTCCTTCCTGAGGTGATAATGAAGATGTAATCAGGCAGAAAAGTATGATGTTTCAAAAAGTGAGAATTAAGGAACATATCATCCTGCCATCAAAGTCTCTCAACAGAGGAGCCCAAAGGACGTACTGTAGAAGAGTTTCATGCAGAGAATAGCTGGGTTCAGGGCCATTTTAGAAGGCTTAATATATAAAAGCTTGAAGTTACCAAACTTTCTTGAAACCCCATCAATTTTTGTTATTTTGGTAGGAAAAAGACCATGTTTGGTATGGGCATTTTAGAATTCCTTCAGATGCTAATTCATTAAACTTTGTATCTAACTTAAGTGGGTGCAGGGATGACAAACAGGGAGGCTTTTATTTGTTAGGCCTGCCAGTTTAAAGGCAGTCATTCGTCACCCTAAACTGCAGTTTCAGTATACATATATCAAAACTCTCAATTGTTACAGCTCTTTGATTGGCATCTCATTCAAACAATGCATCATAGCTAAATTACACAGCATGGGCACTGAGAGTGTCTTGATTACACATTATGGACTTGTATGACCACTGGGACAAGACATGAAGCAATAAACAAGGATTGTGTCTGGATAAAGATGAGTTTTAGATAAATGTGGGAGGGTCTAGAAGTAAGTAGGTTGGGAGAATTGGAACTGTTTGGGATGATGAAAATATGCCTTTAAGTGGTTACTTGGAGTTTTTTTAAATGTCCTTTACCTTAGATAATTGAATTCCTAATATAAAAAAAAAATGTGTAAACTTGCATACAAATTGCTGTAAAAAGTTAATGGCCCTTTTTATCAGATTCATTTACTTGAAAATATTCCATATGGCAATGAAAAAAAGGAACCACTAAATTCATTCAAATTTCCAGATAGAGTGTTAAATTCTTGCCCTATTTTGGTACTATGGTGATATATGGTTTATGTCTTAACCAGCTTTACTCCATGAGTACAGTAAGCTACAGTAGTGTGGTAATTCGTTGGCATATTGTTGGATATGTTGTGAGAAACACAAACTGAGCTCAGCGCATAGTGTACAGCATTGCCTTGTTTTCATGTAGTGCATGAAAATCACTGATCTTTGAAGATCGCTTCGAGTGTAAATATTTCAAACAAAAGGTAGAGCAATGAATTTATTTTGCACCTGCATACCTTTTCTATTACTATTAGACAGTTTATTTACTGCCAAATGATCAACTGACAAGTAAAGTTCTGACCAGGTCATAAACTACAGTGACTGCCCTATATTCCGACACCCCCTAGGTTCTATATCCTAAATTCATCTACCACTGAATTGTTGGAACTTAAAGGGCAGGAGCAGTCATCCCAAATTGAAGAAGTGTAGTAGACTGTGCAGTTTCATGATTGGGTATTGGGAATCATGTGACAATGTTTTTTTCTCTTCAAATGTGAAATTTACCAGAAATAACTGCTTGGTTTACCTTGAATATGCAATTGTTAAATCATAAAATGTTATGACAGATACTTTGAAGAGGAATAAGATGAAAGTTGTGTTATTTAGCTTTTTCTTCAAAATAAGTTTGGGGGGACTGCTCTTTACCTTTAAGAGTGTTGGAATGAAGCCTGTGTTGGAAAGTAATGGATTTTTTGGAACATAGGGGTGTCAGAATTTAAGGGTGTCAAATATAGGGCTGTACCCAAAACTACTATAGCATTTTTCTCCTGCAGTACATATACAGCCCTTCTCACCCTTGTTTCATAGTGACAGAGGTGCAAATCACTTAATTGTGGTTTAGCTGTCTTGCATCTTTATCCCCATCAATCTCCATGAATTTAAAAATTCAGTTCTAAAAATAATTTGTTACTTGATTACAAAATACATTCACCACTGCTTGCCTCAAATCACTGTGAGGAGTGTCTTTATTTGCACACTTACATAAAGAATGAAGAACTCAATACTGAAGTTTCATAAGTACCACACCTCTAAATTTCTTAAGAAGCGTGATTTTTAGCGTACCTGCAAAATCTAAAACTCAAGGCCTGAAGGTGTACTATTAAATTCTGATTTGAAAGGTAGGGGGCTGCATTTTGTCTTTAAGTATCAAGCAACAGCTACACTAAATTCAGTTTAAGCACTTGTAACTAACTGCAGACAATAAAATATTCAGATAAATTCATACAGTACAATACTGTAGCACATCTTTATACCATACGTGATTTCGAAATAAGGTGATAGAACTTGGAAGTGTGCCATTACGTACACTATTTGTAATATAGTTTACTGAGCCTTTCACCAAATTCTGAGTAACTTTTTAAACCCATTGACCATTGCCCTGGGGCTATACCTTTCAGATACTCCCCATGAATAGAACAGGAAATACTAGGTCACTTTTGAAAGACGGCAAAAAATTGTCAAACAAAAAAATAGACACAGAAGATTAAATTTCGCTGAAGTAAAAAGATGGGAACCTATCAAGGCACTTTCATATTTTTTTTTCATATGTATTTTATTCATATTGTTTGCTACATGTATTTAGAGAATCATTCTTGCCTTTTCTTTTTTTTTTTTTGCAGTTTCATGGTACAGGAATATCTTTAGAATGTCAACAAAGTCTGGAAATCCCTAACCAAGGTGAGTCATGTAATAGTTTTTAACAGGGTTTTCATCAAGGGGTTAAAGGGAGGGTGGAGACAAAAAGGGGTCCCCTTTCCAGAAGAATGTTGGTTATCCTCTTTTTCATTTCCATAACAATAATGAAAAAAATGTCAGTAACTCAATATTTGGAAGTTCTTATTTAAGAAGAGGACACCTTGGCAGCAATGTTCAACATATGCATAAGGCAGGGGGGCACTCGCCCTCACAATTCTTGAAAAAAACAGCTAGTCCATTTGGGCAAAACATGAGCAAAAACATGAAAAATGGTGCCATTATTCGAGCAAAAATTGCTCTTGCTCCTTCAAAAGAATTACTCCCCGTACGCTTATGATGTTCAAGCTTACATGTAATAAATTATTGCCTTTGAAACGCTTCCAATTGCACCAGTTTAGGGGCCTTTAAGCATGCTATTGCCCATCCAAACCCACCTGTAGCTTTGGCCAAGTGCAGCATTGATCTGTTTGGACTTCAGGTTTGGCAGCAATAGATCCCCCCTTTTTGGCATCTCTGGCAGAATCCCTGGTAGAGATACCTTTAGGTGAGTAATTTGCTTGCATCAGTGGGATAACCGCAGAGGGGTCAGAACCCCCCATGACCCAGTTACCTTGCAATGCATAAAACACCTAAAATTTTCTCTCTATCCGTAGACTTTTCCCTCATGTCGTATCTCCAAACCCCCCATGACACCAACCCCCCCCTCCTCCCTGACACAATCTTGGCTATATGCGCTTGGCTTGCATGAGTCTGTAACGTAACGTTTCTATACGGTGGCCACACAGGCCATCAATGGACAACTGCATGTCTAGCTGGAACAGATGCTTGCCAACTGCAACTGGCATGTCAGCAAAGAGCAAACTGCAGGACTATACCAATCAGCATGATCAAAATTTAATACAACTTCCATAGAAAACATTTGAAATTAGAAAATATTCTTTCATGTTTGAAGGAATAAAATGGTATTCAGTGTTTTAAAGTGGAGTTGACTGTCCTGCTTTATGATTTGGCTCTTGAGCGTTGTAAGAAAATATTTTTTTCTCCTCAAATATGAAAATTTCTATTAGTTTCTGAGAAGATGCAGTAACAATTGTCCTAAAATATTATGAAGATACTCTGAAAAGAAACAGGAAGAAAATTGTGAAATTTATCTGTTGCTTCAAAACAAGATTAACACATCAGCTCTTGTCCTTTACATTCCAAAAGAGAATTATTTTGCCTCCCAATACAGATGGCGAGTGTCTTCCTGTACCAACAGAACACCAAGCAAACAGTGGCGGTCAAGTTGAATTGGTGGACGTTGAAATCATGTACCAAGTGAGATGTCCATCACAGCCAGAAAGTGACTGTAAATTGTCATCTGGCCGTAACTATATTGGACTGAATATAACATTTAACATCAGTAAGTTTGGTTCAAAATTTTATTTACAAAGTGATGTTAAAACTGAAATTTGGTTTTGGTGAAGAAATTTCTAGACTGAAGGTGCATGACCCATGGAAGCGGGGAATGGTGGAGGGGGGGGGTGGGGGGCTGGGGGCTTTAGCCCCACTTTTTCTGCCGTAAGTATTTTGGGCGGTCTTACGTTACTGTTATATTGCTGATCATGTTAGGTCGCTTTGGTGGTCAGCCCCTACGCTTCAAAATATGCCCGCAACCCCTGAAGGTGTATAAGGAAGTTTAAGTATTTTGTGTAGTGTTGAATGATTCAGGTACTGTAATATTTATGTTCTATTTGGGAGTAGAAATTAGTCTAAGTATTAAATTAAACTGTTGTTGTCTAGGAATTCCTACATCACTCAAGCCAAATTCCAACCTACTTGTAATTTGACAAAATGGGATAAGGGAATGTACCCCCAGTGGGATTCCTTGCACCATATAGGCCTACAGACCCCTTTTCCCTTCCCACCCCTTCACTTGCTCATCAAATCCCATTAACTTCAAGATACATGTGCTACCCTGTAATAAAGTACAAACAGTGCCTATTGATTGTTGATAAATGGTGAGGATTGAAAGTTGCTTAATGCAGGCCATTGCTGTACCTCAGATGGGTCCATAGATGAGGAACTGGTGACCATGGACACCTCCAACAGATAGTTTCAATTTTGCATTGACTCAATACATTTTTACACATTTAGGGTGCCTGGAATCTCCCCCAGGCCATTTTGCTCCCCTTCCCCTTCAATATCCCTGTCTGCATGGCCATGAGCCCGACCTCAAAAGTCGGTCTCAGATCCAGGGCTTCCCCTGGGTTTTGGCGAGTGTAAGGCAGTGTCATGAAAGCCCCCGGAAGCTCTCGCATTTTAGAAATTATGATTACTAGAATGAAGCTGGTAAACAGAAATACATACCGTGGAAAAAAATGTAAGATTTATCTACATCGGCTTATTAGCTTCCAAAATCCTTGAGAGTCGACTCTGTCCTTCCTGAAAGAATAATAATTATGGTACAGGTATGTATCGAGTTTGTTTGAGAGTTCAATTCAGGTAGAGCAAGGTTTGACTCAACCCCATAGGCATTTCAGATCACTTTGTTGAGTCATGATATTATTTTTCTTTAAGCATGGCATAACACTTATATACAGACTCTATATGTACTGTATATTGTAGAAATTGGAACAGCTTCTATAGTAAGACTATGAGAGGATTTTGTAATTTTTTTTCAGTTTTTACTGTTGCAAATTTATGCAAACCTTTCATGATGAAATATGTTGCTGCATGCCTAAGACCATGTTCCAGAAGAAATTAATCATTGATAGTGACACAGACTTAAAGGCCCAGTTCTCTCACCCCAAACAGTACCAATTCTCCTAACCTTTTTACTGAAGCCCCTCCCACAATTGTCTGAAATTCATACTCATCCATACACAATCTCAGTTTATTGCTTCAGGGTGAGTATAGGAAAACTCAATTTATACAATCAAAACACTCTCAGTACCGTTCATGCTGTGTAATATAAGCTTTGGTGCTGTGCATTGTTTGAATTAGCTGTCAATCAAAGAACTGAGCCAATTGAGAATTTCAGTACCCGGGTACCATAATTGTGGTTTGGGGTGAGAGGTTTGGCCCTTTAAGAAGAAGAATAAAAGTAAAAAGGAAAAAAAAATTACCACTGTCCAACTTTTCCAGTAGCAGATTGCAGAATCTACATGGCCCATAGTACTTACCTCCTATGTAATCCCCACATACTTGCAACTTATACCTGGTAAACTAATAGCACCAAGAGAGAGTGTGCCCTTGCTCCCCACACGAGAGCAAGGACGCCCTCAGTCATCCTCTGCTCCCTTACCATCAGACAGTGGTCTACGCAACTGTGCAGGATAGGTTCATGTAGTGTACATGTACTGTATGCTTCATGTTAGACAATGGTATAGGCAAAAGTGCCAAGACATGCTGAAGAAAATCATATTTTAAACAGAAAGCGTATACAGTATAGACCTAAAGCTCACAAATATATTGCAAATTGTTGCATTATAGGGTCTTTTGCACATGCCTTGCATATATTTTCGATTTTTTTTTTGTCCAAGTGGATTATTTTACCTTT
Source organism: Holothuria scabra (assembly GCA_037179385.1). Taxonomy (NCBI): domain Eukaryota; kingdom Metazoa; phylum Echinodermata; class Holothuroidea; order Aspidochirotida; family Holothuriidae; genus Holothuria; species Holothuria scabra. The sequence goes on from CM074181.1 coordinate 48,848,970, forward strand.
TTTAGAACTCGATCTTGCTTTGTGGAAAGAATGTACTTCTGACTAGCCTAGGAAACATTTGCAGAAAGTAGTAGCTAGCTCCCTTGTCAATCAAACCACATAATTTTGGCTAAAATTTATTAGGTTGGGGAGCTAGAAACTTTGTGTTTTTAAGTTTTCCTAATTCTAAGAATTGTCACTGTAGAGTATTGTCACTTCATAATTTTTTCCACCCATGTTGCACTCATACAGTGAACTTTGTTTTGTGAGATTCCTAGGGCTTAATCAAAGCCACCAGGTAAACACAATGCAGAATAAATGTTAACATTTCAGCCAATCACACATATAGTGTTAGTATACATGACAGTACTAACTGGGAAATCTAAAGGCTATTGGTTCAGGTCTTCTAATGAGATTTATTCAACATTTAACTGATGTTTTTCTCAACAATTATCATTTTGTGGCAGCTTTTGAAATGATCTTGTGAGTTATGCATAATTATTTCTTCGTTCATTTAGAATTACCCACAGATTTAAAACCACGACCTCATAAATTCTGGCTTCCTGCCTATGTTTTTAGGAATGTGACTGTGACATGATTTAGTATGAGGCAGTGATTACAGCATTTTTGGTGAGGTAGTCTTAAAAAGCTGTGAGGTGGCTGCCCCCTCTGCAATATATTAGCTTAGTTAGATAGTTTTTCGGCCCAGTTTCCAACCAATTGGTTCAAGTCAACCCTGCTGCAGCCTTTTTCCCAGTTGTGGCTCACTGGCTTCTTTTCCCTACTCCATTGCATACTGAGCACCAAGCACAAAAGCAGTAGGTTCCATTATTATAAAGTCTTCAGTATGACCCGGCCAGGACTTGAACTTTCAACCTCCTGACTGCAAGTCTGATGCTCTAACCCCTGTATGAAATAGAATCCTTTCTTGATGCAAATGTTTAAATCATGTGCCCTAAAATTACTCAACTTGAACAGGTTTTTCCAAGAATATAAAACATTAACTAACATACAGTATCTGGTTTTACCAGATAAGATTTCA